>WAAG01002781.1:16769-30442 GCA_013390105.1 Tichodroma muraria | reverse complement strand
AATATATCAACTATATAAATTGCATCATGAAGCTGTCGAGAACCCCTTTTTTATTCCCTTTTCACCACAGGAACGTGGCATCCTGGGATTTGAATGCACCCTTCAGGAGGTGGATCTGGAGGACATCACTGAGAACCAACTCAACACCATCAGAGCCTGCACAGTTGAGGATCCAGGGGTAAAATAATACAGAGAAATACCCAGAAATTACAGCTAAAATTTAAATTTTACCTCAGAGTTTCATGGAATGTAGAAATCCACCCTCCCATTAAATCACAAATCCTATTTCTTGCTTAATTTGCAGCCTGGAAATTGCCCAGCCCTGGAAAGATCAACTTTTGATAAGGTAAACAGAAATTTCTCTGAAAACCCCTTCTGTTTCTCATTATGTGTTTAAAGGAGCAGCAGATTCCCACATTTCCTGACAATTCCTTTTTTTTTTTTTCCCCAGGGAAAATGCCTGCAGGGCATCTCTGAGGATCTGAGAGCTTACAGGGCACAGCTGAGGAACCTCCAGGACCAGCAGCTGCTGGTGGCTCTCGATGAGATGATGGAGGTGAGGATTCCTGCCCCCATTCACTCCAAAATCCAGGAAATAGGGAAGGAAAAGCTCCATTTCTCCTCCAAATATTGAAATACACCAGACCTGGGGCACTGGATGTGGCACAGGATGGTTGACACATCAAATTTTAGCCTCAGTCTATTAATGCAATCATGAAATATTTGAAATTTTACCTTTTTAGCCTCAGTCTATTAATGCGATCATGAAATGTTTCAAAATTTACCTTATTAATGATCAATTAAATATTTCCAAATTTCCCCCTCACTCTATTAATGATAAATCAAATATCCCAAATTTTCCCCTCACTCTATTAATGATAAATTAAACAGCCCAAGTTCTTCCCTCACTCTGTTCACGATAAATTAAATATCCCAAAACTTTCCCTCACTCTGTTCACGATAAATTAAATATCCCAAAACTTTCCCTCACTCTGTTCACGATAAATTAAATATCCCAAAATTTTCCCTCACTCTATTAATGATAAATTAAACAGCCCAAGTTCTTCCCTCACTCTGTTCACGATAAATTAAATATCCCAAAACTTTCCCTCACTCTGTTCACAATAAATTAAATATCCCAAAATTTTCCCTCACTCTGTTCACGATAAATTAAATATCCCAAAATTTTCCCTCACTCTGTTCACAATAAATTAAACAGCCCAAAGTTTTCCCTCACTCTGTTCATGATAAATTAAATATCCCAGATTTTTCCCCTCGACCCATCCTTACTTCCCAGTCTTCCCGTTCATCCATTAGAGGGTGAAAATCCAAGGAATTTTTTGGTTTGAGACATTTCCTAACCCATTGCAGGCCCTGGGCAGCAGCGCTGGGAGGGTTCCGGAGGCGCCGTTGGGATCGGGATCATCGGGATCATCGGGATCATCGGGATCATCGGGATCATCGGGATCGGGATGTCAGCGGCAGCGCCAGGGATCATGGGGATCGGGATCATCGGGATCATCGGGATCAGGATGTCAGTGGCAGCCCCGGGGGTCCCCGGGATCACCGGGATCACCGGGAGCGGGATGGGCGCCGTTCCCGGAGCGGCTGCGCCTCTGCAGCGTCCTCCAGGCTCTGCGCATCCGCAGCGTCACCATCAGCAGGATGCTGAGCTTCCTCAGCTCCCTCTGAATCCCGGGAATCCGCCAGAACCCCCGAGATCCCGAGGAGAATCGACGGGATCGGCTCCCGCCGGGCATTCCACAGAACTCCCACCGATCGTTTCTAGGGAGCCGCGCCTTTTAAGGCGCGTTAAATTCCCGGGATTTTGGAATTCAAGCTGCAGCTGAGCACCAAAATGTTCCCGGTTCTAATTTATCCGTATTTATTCTGCTGATTTCTCAGGAACTGAGAGCTATTTATGGCAATCCCTTTCCTTGGGGATCCCTTCCAACTCAGGATATTCTATTCCGTGATTTATTTGGGATGATATTCCTGGTTTATGATATTCCGTTCTATTCCCTGATTTATTCATGATGATACTTCATGCTATTCCCTGATTTATGATGATATTCCTTGATTTGAGGTTCCATTCTATTTCATGATTGATTAATGATTATAATCCCTGATTTATTTACGATGACATTCCTTGATTTATAATGATATTCCATTCTATTCCCTGATTTATTTATGATGATATTCCTCCATTTATGATGATATTCCATTCTATTCCCTGATTTATTTATGGTGATATTCCATTCTAATCCATGATTTATTTATGATATTGATTTATTTATGATCACAATCCCTGATTTATTTATGATGACATTCCTCGATTTATGATGATATTCCATTCCAGTCCAGGATTTATTTATTATATTCCCTATTTATTCTATTTATTAAGAATAAAAGCAAAGTTTCCTTCAAAATCATGCTGATTTTTTGGTCCCTTGGGATCCAACAGGAATCCTTTGAAATACTTTGGATATTGCTGGCATGGGAAGGCACCTCCCTGTAACTGGTGTGTTTTAAAATCCAAGTTTCCCTCTTGGAAAAACCTGGGATAGGGAAGGTGTCCCAGCCCCTGGCAGGGGTTGGAATGGGAAGGGGTATTTTGGGATTTCCATCCCAAAAAAACCTTGAATGCCTTTGGTGGCACCTTCAGCTTTTCCAGAGGCTGAGGAACGACTTCCATCCTCCTCCTCTTCCCAGGAAATCAACAACTTCCCAACACTTCATCCAGCTAAAACAAAAATCAAAATTCAGATGGAAAGAATGGAACTTTTTCCTGTTTAATCCTTATTTTTCAAAAGTATGTTTTCCTTTCCCAAACATACACAGAGGAGGATGATCCCAAGTATCCCACAGCCTTAAGAACAAGACAATCCTGGATCTGGTCACTCCTCTCTTCTGCAAATTCCATTTTTCCCAATTTTTTTCCAATCCTGCAGCACAGGGATTTCATCTCCTCACATTTTAAGCACCTAAATTCTATCCAAGTTTGAATAAATCAAGTAAAAAAAAAAAAGAAGTATAAAAAGTTTCTCATACAAAGAAGAACTATACAACGTAAAAAATGGAGACAAACTGTACAAAAAAGAGGGAAGAAGAAATTCCATGGGGAAATTCCAAGCTGCCTGGAGTTCATAGTGGTGTTCCCATCTTTGAGAATTTCAGGAAGAAGAACCACAGCTTAACAAGGACTGGATGTGCAGGATCTATACAATAATTCCATATATACAGTGATTATGCAAAGAAATTTGGTACAAGTTCAGGATTATCCTTCCCTGATCCATGAGAAATCCAATGCACCTCACGATTCTGGCAGTTCAGTGTTTTTTGGAAGGGGATGAAAGTTTCCAGGGGAATTCCTCTCCCTGTTTTTCCCTGATGGAAATAAAAATCATTTCCAGGTGATGAAAAAGATCAAGTGGATTCTTCCAGTGTTTGTGGCTTTCCCTGTGGGTGAAGCCCAGAATTCCGGGATCCAACTCTCCTGAAAGTCTTGGAAGTGGCTTCCATCCATGCAAAATTTCCTTCAGGTTTCTCTGGAGGATCCTGCCTGAACTTCCCTCCGAGTGGTGATGCCATGAACGTTCCTGAATCCCAGCAGGATCCCAGGGGAGCCGAATGGTTGGACTGGGAAGCTCCCACCTCCTCTTCCTTCCAGCTGGCTCAGCTCTGAGCCAAGAAACCTGAGGGAAGGGAAAAACACACCTGGATTGTGGGATCTCTGGAAGTTCCTGCAAGGCTCAAACGGAGAGAATTTGAAGTTACAAATATTTAAGTTGAAAATAAATGGATTCAACGCCACCCGAGGCAGCACAAGGCTGTGGCACAGTCTGGGAGGGAGAGCTCTCCACCTTTTCCAGCCAGGTCGTTTCCAGGGAGAATTAATCATGGAATTAGGATGGAAAAGGCCTCCAAGATCAACCGGTCCGACCACTCCCACAGCACCTCCAAGGCCACCACTGCCCCATGTCCCCAGGTGCCACCTCCACACATCTGATAAATCCCTCCAGGGTGGTGACTGTGCCAGGCCTGGACAGCCCTTTCCGTGAAGGAATTTCCCCAATATCCAATCGAAACCTCCCCTGGCACAACCTGAAGCCATTTCCTTTTGTCCTAAGTTAAGGAATTAAGAAAGAACAAAGGAAAAAAAATCCATTTAATTTTTGAGGACGATTCCCCTTGGCTGGCAGAGTTTATAAAATTATGGAATGGTCTGTGTTGGAGAGGACCCTAAAGGTCATTTAATTCCAATTAATTGGATAATTCCCAGCTCCTTGAATAAGTTGGATCTGCAGAAGGTGAACTGAAATAAGAACCCCACAGAAAGGAGGGGGAGCTCCCTTGGGAAATCTATCCCCACATTGGATGGAACCACCAAGCCCTCCATCAGGGAAGTTGTTAATGAACCATTAATTAACCATTCCTGAAATAAAGACCCAAACAGCTCCGCCAGGAAATCCCAAGAACTGGTTTGGACACCCAGGTCATGCTGGGAGTGCTCTCCACACTCAGGACAAAAATATTCTTTTATTTTGTATCGGTCCCTGAAGGGAAGGATAAAAACACCACAAAATATGAAGTCACTGCTGAAAGTGGAAGGGCAATTTTGACCTCCATAATAAACCACGCACTGGGGATTTGGCAAATTCCCTGATGGAATTCCCAAAGTCCAGCTGGAACAGGGATGGATCCGGGAGCCGGTACCTTGCAGCGCCTGCAGGATCTCGTAGGTGGCTTTTTCCCCGAGGCTCCTCTGCAATGCCTCTGCAGTTCCATTGCCCTGTTCCTTGTCCCTCCACTTCATCAGCACCAGGAATTTCTGCATGTTCACCTCCTCCTCCACGGCCCGGATGTCCTCGATGTCCTTCATCTCCATCTGGAGACACTCGATGGCGATTTCCCTCCAGCGCCGGTCCAGGAGCTTGGCGATCACCAGCAGCTGTTGGTCTGTCAAGCTTTTTGCTCCCATTCCATCTGAAAAACATTGGATTTTCCCCAAAATCCAGCCTGAGCCTCCCCTGGCCCAGCCTGAGGCCGTTCCCTCTCCTCCTGTCCCTGTTCCCTGGGATAAGATCCCAAATCCCCCCCGGCTGTCCCCTCCCCTCAGGCAGTTGTGCAGAGCCACAAGTCCCCCCTGATCCCCCCTTTCTCCAGGCTGAGCCCCTTCCCAGCTCCCTCAGGAATTCTCCAGCCCCTTTCCCAACCCCATTCCCTTCCCTGGACTCGCTCCAGCCCCTCCATGTCCTTGTGAGGAACCCAAAACTGCCCCAGGGCTGGAGGAGCCTCAGCTCAGGGGACAATCACCGCCCCGGGCCTGTGGCATTGCTGGGACCTCCTTGGCCACCCCTGGCTCATGTCCAGCCCCTGCCAACCATCACCCCCAGCTCCTTCTCCACCAGACACCTTTCCAAGCTGCTCTTCCCCAAGCCTGGACTATTCCACAGGGGAAAAAATCTTCGAAGAAGTGACCCAGTTTCAATCACAGGCCACAAAACCAGCCCCAGCCAGGCCCCACCTGCAGTGCTGCCAGTTTTTTGCTTTTTGCTGTGGAGCCCCTCTTCCTCCAGGATGCTGAGGGCTGGCTTCCGCTTTTTCACACCTGGGAAGGGATCAGAGGTGCTGCCACTGCTGTCCCTCGTCCCCAGAGCCAGAGAGGGCACAAGGAACAAGGGCCCACCCCAGGTTATCTGCAGAGTCACTCACTGGCTGTGCTCCTCTTCTGCTCGTTCTTGTTCTGGTCATAATGGATCCAATCCCCTGGGAAAGGGCAGAGGAGGGAAACGTGAGGGAGGAATTCCCAGCTCCAAGAATTCCCAGGCACAAAGCAAAGCTGTTGGGTGGATTCCAACCCCTCAGGTTTAATAGAATGAGATTTTCCCCCTTTTATTCAATGTGCTGCAGCAGGCCCGAACAGGAGCTTGCAAGTTATAATGCAACAACATGCAATTTTCTATTATATTGTACAATTCTATGGGTAATATATGGAATAATATATTATAACATGGAGGAGTATGCAGGAGGGTTGGAACTAAATGGTCTTTAAGCTCCAAATGAAACCATTCCATGATCAGAGGGCTGGAGCAGCTCTGCTGGGAGGAAAGGCTGGAGAATTGGGATTGTCCAGCCTGGAGAGGAGAAGCTCTGGGGTGACCCCAGTGTGGCCTTGCAGGACCTGAAGGAGCAGCTGGAAAGATGGAGAGAGAAAATTGACAAGGGCTGTGGGGACAGGACACAGGGAATGGCTTCCCACTGCCAGAGGGCAGGGGAGGATGGGATTTGGGGAAGGAATTGTCCCTGGGAGAGTGAGGAGGGGCTGGGATGGGATTCCCAGAGCAGCTGGGGCTGCCCCTGGATCCCTGGCAGTGCCCAAGGCCAGGCTGGACACTGGGGCTGGGAGCAGCCTGGGACAGGGGGAGCTGTCCCTGGGAGTGGAATTGGATGGGCTTTAAGGTCCTCCCATCCCAGCCCCACCCTCATTCCCCAGGACTCACTCTCCCGGAGTTTGGCTTTCCAGACGGTCTCATCCGAGTCCTGCTCCACCAGGGACAAGGTGAAGTCATCAGGCTTCTCCAAATACACCTCAAAGTAACTCTTCAGTTTCAAGAGTGATCCGTCAACAAACTCAATCTCCTACACAACATAAGAAATATAAAATCAATGTAAATATTTACCTAAAATAAACGAAAGAGAAGGCAATTGGCAGCTGGGAGAGATCCGAACCAAACTCCAGTTTCCCCAGAGTTTTGCTGTTGACTTTAGCATCAGGACTTCATCCCAAAATTTTAGGGCTCTAAGAGGCGAATGGTTCCTTTTTGTGCCATATTTCCAGGGAGGCTGCAGTGCAGGAAGTGAGGGTTGTGTAAGGGACTCACCTCAGGAGTTATTTCAGCTTCTGGCTCACAGATCAATCTGTACTTCTTTCCTTCCTGCAGTTTTTTTTGGCATGCAGGGGGCTTTTCAATTTGAACAAATTTCCTTTTTGAGTGTTTTACAGCCTTTGCGATATCCTAAAATTCAAAAATACCATTTCAAGCTTAATATTTCAATGTTATTCATTTCAGTCAAGGAATTAATGTTTAAAACCTGTGTTCAGGTGGCTCCTTGGGCTGTTCTCTGGCCCCAGCTTTAGAGAACAGCCATGATCTGTTCCACAAACTTCCCAGAAAGCTGTGGAATAACCACCACGCTCAAAAAGCATCACTAAACCTCTCCGGCCGTTCTGCCACGGGGGTGAAATGAGATAAGAGAGTTTGCAACCTGAATAAAAGGAAGGGTTTTGCCCCTGTCCTCACTGTTTTAAGGTAAATTAAAGTCCTGCTCCTGCCAGGGCTCCTGAATGATCCCACAAACCCAATTTCCTACTTATAACCCGCTGCAGGGCAATGCAAGGAATTTTCTAAAGCTGGAATTGTATCCAGGGTTTGTTCCATGGACGCTCTTTTCTCTGCAGACAAGCTCTGCTCTCCCCAGAGGTTATTTCTGACGTGACCCCTGGCAGCAGCAAAGTTGGTGGCACGTGGATGAATTCACTGTCAGCTGCTTTCCCAAATCCCCAAATTTTCACTGGGCACTCCACCAGTGCTCCGGCAGCCTGTTCCAATGCTTGACCACCCTTTTCCTGAAGGAATATTCCCTTATATCCAATCTAATCTCTGGCACAACTTGAGGCTGTTTCCTCTTGTTACTTGGTAAAACTGACTCGGATAAAGAATGAAAATGGAAAAGCTTAGAGAGAGACAATTTCCGAGGCATGGAGTGACAGGAAAAAGGGGGAACGGCTTCAAATTCAAAGACTTTAGGTTCAGATGGGATTTTGGGATGGAATTTTTCCCTGTGAGGGTGGGGAAGCCCTGGCACAGGGTGCCCAGAGCAGCTGTGGCTGCCCCTGGATCCCTGGAAGTGTCCGAGGCCAGGTTGGACACTGGGGCTTGCAGCAGCCTGGGACAGTGGAAGGTCCCAGCCATGGCAGGGCTGAATCCCAGCATCACCGGGTTGGAAGAGACCTCCAAGATCACCGACTCCAACCCAGCCCTAACACCTCAACTAGACCCTGGCACCGAGTGCACGTCCAACCTTTCCAAACACATCCAGGGATGGCGACTCCACCACCTCCCCGGGCAGAGCATTCCAGTAAGTTTGTCACTGAAATGAGAAGGGATTCCAGTCCCCCCTCCCACCCAAACCACGCCAGGACCCCTCAGCCCACCCTCCCCAGGGCCAGCTGCCAGCCCGGGCCGTACCTTGATGAAGGAGTCGTTGTTGGTGGCCAGGTAGACCCAGAAGGACAGCGAGGGGTGCTCATCGATGGCTTTGTAGAGGATGACAGCGCCGTGGTACTGCAGGGGCTCCTGGCTCTGGATCAGGGGTCCCACGGGGGACAAGGAGCTCACCACCCACTTGACGTGCGACGCCGAGAACTCGGCCGAGGGCTCGATGGCCGCGCCGCCGCCCTTGATGTGCAGCACCTTGAAGGCCACGCCAGCACCGTGATCTGCGGGGACACCCGGGGCTCAGCGCTCCCAGAGGGTGCCCAGGTGTCCCTGGCACCCCCCGGCCCCCACGCCCGCCCGCTCACCCCCCAGGCAGAGGCAGTGTGGGAACTGGATGGAGCCGAGCGCGGCGGGCGCCGAGCAGCGCACGTCGAACAGGGGCCCGCCCACGATCCAGGGCTTTTCCACCAGCTGGGCGTATTTGCTCCAGGACAACAGGGAATACGTGATCCTGGCGGTGCCCGTCACCTCGAAAATCAGCCCGGTGATGCTGCACTGGTAGGAGCCCTCTGCATCCAGCTGCACCCTGCAAGAGACAGCAGCGCTCGGGCAAGAACGCCGGGAATGGGGCAGCGGAGCCTCCCGCTCTATCCCCCAGCACAGGGGCCACGGCGTGCTCCAGCCTGGTTTTGAGCTGGCACTGGGCTGCTAAAAACTGCTGAGGGCGACCCAGCCTATGCAAAACAGCTGGAAATGAGCATTTTGCACGGAGCCTGCCGCGCCAGGAGCCGCTCTCACACAAGGGCTCGGTGCCAGAGGCAGCGCTCCCCGTGGGTGCCACCAGCACCCAGCCTGGGGAACAGCAAGGGCTGCGTGGCCATCCCACAGGGACCATCCCAAGGCAGGGAGAGGCAGAACAGCACTGCTTCCCAGGGAAAATGCAGTGCTAAAGGGGAGGGTGAAGCAGGGCAAGATGCCTCTGAAATAAGGCACATAAAAAATGGGCCTGCTGTTAATTCCCGCAGCAAGACGAGGCAGCATCCTGAAAAACCCTCCCAGGAGCTGTCTTGGAGCAGGATCTGGAGGCAGCACAGGCTCTAAACTGTGATTTTTAAGGATTTGGGTGCACCTTCCAGTATAAATCCAAACGCACTTGTGCAGCAAATGAGTTGTTTGCCCATTTCAACCAAAGACTGAAGCACCTTGATGAGAACAATGTAAACTCAAACCCATTACGTTAAAAAAAATCATACATAAATTGTCCTCCAGCAAGTCTCCTGGGGGTCACTTGCTCCTTCTGGTCCTGGAAATAGATTTAAAAAAAAAAATCATCTTTAAAAACGTGAGGAGAGAGTAGAATTACAGTCTGCAAAAGATCTCATGCAAAATAAATGGGTGTTTTTTTCCTCACAAACCTACATTTTCGTTCCTGCAGTGCTCACAGGGTGGCAAGCAGCTCCCTCCTAGCGGGAGAAGAGGAAGATGAGCTCATGAAAAGCCAAGTAATTAAACAGCCAGGGATAAAAAAACCCCTCAGGACATCTGTTCTTACCTGACTCATTGCAGTAAGGTATGGATTCCTTCTCCTCCTGATCTTCATCTAGGAAAAAGGAGTTTGGAGTAAATATCTCAATGTCCAGAGGGTTTCTGCTCCCACATTCACCCAGGAAAACTCCACAATTTCATTTGCTTAAATTCATCAAATCCTAAGGAGAACATTCCTGACAGTCCTTGCAGGCTTTGCACAGCTGGGGGTGAAGCTGAACATCTGGATACAAATTTACCAAAAGCTCCTAAATTGCCCAAACTCCTGGGAATTTTCACAGGGGTTAAAAAAAGATTTGTCCTGGGATGAGCCTCATGGTGCCAAGGACAAAGTTCAGCCCCCAGCATGGAAACTGGGAACAGCTTTTCCAAGGAGCAACCACCACGCTGACTGCAGTGTGCTTGTCCCTAAAATGATTTAAAAGCGCCTGGATTCTCCTGGCTGAATCCAACAGGACGGAATTCCAGCAGAGCTGACACTTCAGGCCAAATGTTGCGTCCTTAGGGGTGGATCTGGGAGCAGGAGAGTGGCAGAGCTGCCAGGATCAGCTGCTTCCCATCCCACCTCCCTCCCAGGAAAAAGGGATGCTGGAGGCTGTCCCAGAGCTATCCCGGAATTCCAACCCCTCCTGGGCTGGGAGAGCCAGGGAAAGCTGTGCTGCAGCAAACAGCAGCCAGCAGCTGGCTGCGTGCCCAAGCCCTGCCACGCCAGTCCCCGAGCTGCAGCAGGGCTGCAGCAGCACCAGCAACACCCCCTGCATGTGCAAGCTCGTGGCCTCCACCCCTCATTCCCTAGGGATGCCCTCCAGCGGCTCCTTTTCCCAAAAGAGATGGAGCTGATGGCTGGGCTAGCTGGAAATCCTTCCCACACCACCCCTCAATGGGCATTGTTGATCCCAGCTGGCTTCCTCCTGCCGAGCAAGGGGTGACGGGGACCACAGCCACACTCACCCAGCCTTCCTCCGTCCCACTCCTCTGCATCTGCAGAGAAAAAACACGGGAATTGCTTCATTACCAGCGTTACATAAAACCAGAATAAACTGCTGGCAGCAGCAGCCATGGAAGCGCAAACCCACCATCAGCTTTAAACATTTAAAGTGCTTTTAAACATTTCCTTTAATTCTTTTCCTGTCCATCCTGTTTGGCCAGCTCCGTTGCCAACTTTTGAGGAAGTTTATGGCCTCTTGGTGTTTGGATAACTGCTGTGGTGTAAAAACATCCGTGGGCATTGTGTCCGGAGTGTTGTGTCTGTGAGGTGAAAGCAGCACGAGCTGCTGCCCTTTGATCATTGACAGGAAATCACGGGCTCCCAAAAGTTTTATTGGGAAAGCAATCAGAGTTAGCATTCCCTAGTAACTGTGAGATTATACCCAGGAGAAGCAGCTGGTTTAAACTGAACATCAGTTTTAAAAAAGGGATTACAAGTAAATAAATCACAATGTCCTGCTCACCTGATTCCTCTTCTGAGCTGCTGCTGGAGCTGCCTTCAGAACTGGCTTCTCCTGACAAATAGGCACAGGTGGAATGTGAGTCCAGGGATCCATCCAGAGGTTTGCATCCATCGGGCCAGGCAGCAGGTTAGATGATGGAACAGAAAAAAAAGAAATACTGAGGCAGAGAAGAACATCAGAGCATCAAATCCCAGCACCAGGGGAGACCTTGGGGTCCCGCAGGCCCTTCTGAAGGGTGTTCAGAATATTTAATTCTCATGTTTTATACAACCTAGGATAGTTTTGGAGCTTCACCCATGGCACATCCCAGTTAAATTCTGGTTTTCCATGGCAGGTGGGAGCAGCCTTGGTGGGAGCTGTGTGTTCCACCAGACGTGACTCGTGTGGATGCACCAAATGTGGCTTCAATTAATTATCCTTACAAACATCATTAGAGGAGAAACCAGCACTGGAAAGCCAGGGATTGGCTTTGGGATGTGTCTGGGGGGGAAATGTGGAATGCAGGACCAGCAACACCATCCCAGGAGTGAGGAAATCCCTCAGCCACGGTGTGCTCACCCTCCGGGTGCTCCTCGGCTGATCCCGATCCCGATCCCTCCATGCCGTTGGGTGTCACCTCTGCCAGAGAAAAGCAGGGAATAAAAGTTGGAGAAGGATTTAACTCTTCTCTTGCCAATTTTGTACTCAGAGAAAGGAGATAAATAACAAAAGAACAGGGATTTTAAAAACCAGCATAAAAACCAAAAAAATTCATAAACAAAGGGTTCACATCAAGGTTTTTAAAGCCAGTTTTAGAATTCCTATTTCCATTCCCAGGATGTGCATTTCCCAAAATCCCTGTACCTTTTCAACTGTTTTTAGAGCCAGTTTTAGAATTCCCATTCCCATTGCAGAGGATGTGCATTTCCCAAAATCCCTGTTCCTTTACAACTGGTTTTTAAAGCCAGTTATAGAATTCCCAGGATGGGCATTTCCCAAAATCCCTGCACCTTTACAACTGGTTTCTAAAGCCAGTTACAGAATTCCCATTCCCAAGGATGTGCATTTCCCAAAATCCCTGCACCTTTACAACTGTTTTTTAAAGCCAGTCACAGAATTCCCATTCCCAAGGATGTGCATCTCCCAAAATCCCTGTACCTTTTTCATCCGAGGAGAGGGACTCTGCCCCACTGGAAAACAAAAGCAGACACACATGAAAACTCTGCCAGTCCTTTCCCACGCTTCCACAGGGGCAGCATTCCCAGCTCCCGCCCGCTGGCATCGCTCCCAGGCGCGGGAATCTGGGAGCTGACTTGGGATGGGGGTTTGGGGATTAAATATTCCTCTCCTGCAGCATCACCCCTGCCCTGGCTCTCTCCTGGCCCTTTTGGGGACACCTGGCTTTGCTGGACACAATTCCCACTGGCACAAGCTCCTGGTTCCAGCCCCTTTTGCCAAGCACCAGGAACTCGTGCCAGGCGCCCGTTGGATTTGGGAGCAATCCAACCAATCTCCAGGCAGGCAGGAAACTCAGATAAACTCTGCACTCCAGCAGACCCATTTGTGGCAAATCCACACCAACCAAAAGCCTCCATCCACTCCTGGAAAAGGGAAACCTGCTGCATTTATCATTCACGGATAAAAATCCTGCTTGGAAACCTTTTCCAGGAGCTCCAAGACACCTGTCAGACAGATCCAGCAAAGAAAAGCTGCCCTGAGGAAGGGAATGGCCCTGGGTGCAGTCACCATAAACCAGCAGGTGACATCCAGCTCTCCTGCACTGTGGTGGCACCAGGAAAGATTCCAGACCCTCCGCCCTGCCGAGGGGCAGCTGGAAGAGCAGGCAGGGAAAAAGCACCCAGCCCTTTTTTTTTTTTTTGGAGGTGGAGAAGGTCAGAGCTCAACCCCAGAGACGCTGGGGATGGTGAAGCCGGGATGTGGGAGCTGCTCAGCTCAGGGTGCTGATTTTGGCCATCCTGGGTGCTCCTGGAGTGCCCCGGGATGAGTGGGCATCACCACGGGGGGCCAGAGCCTCGGGGCCATTGGAAAAGAAATAAATAGATGGGACAGGCAGAGGCAGGAAAATCAATAATGAGCGAGGATTCCTGAGGAACTCAGGGAAGCGATGCCAGCTGGGGGGTCCTGCCAAAGCACAGCAAAGGGGCTGCAAAAGTTTCTGGGTCAAGGGCAAGTGGGGAAGCTTTTCCCCCACAAGAAACTACACGCCAGTTTGCTCTTCCAAACTGTATCTTTGAAAAGAAAAAAAAAAAGTAAATGTATTTATCTGGAGGATTCGGACGAGCCTGGATGCTCTCCAGGGCCGGCACCCGAGCCAAGCGATGTTTGTGAAACCCTTCAACCCTCGCACCAAGTGCTGACTTGCTAAATTGGGATCGCTTCCCTCGAACCCCTCCAGCTGCATTTCCCTCCTCCCGCGCTGGCAAGCGGCGCAGGAACGGGGCAGGAGGGGGAGGAA
>WAAG01002777.1:27266-39241 GCA_013390105.1 Tichodroma muraria | reverse complement strand
TGATATTTCCCAGTGTAATGGTGAGGGGCTTATTTACATTAGCTATTCAGAGCAGTAACCACTGGGAAACTTCCCACAGCAGGTTTGCCAAATATTTTCCTGCAAGAGAAATGTTCATCTCTTTGGTGATTCCAGACCAGCAAGCAGAAGATGTAAGAAGATAACTTTCATTATTACAATAGAATGTTTTTTCATAGCAGTTGTTACCCCATTTAGAGAATACTGCTTGATATCCTGTAATCCTTCTGTATCTGTCATCTCAGTTTATTAGTTTCTCAAGTATATTCAAAGCTCTAAATGGAGAAACTGAGCTGTCCGTGTCTCAAATTGAAGATGGGAGACAACTGACAAAATACCATGTAGCTGTTACAGTTTAATAATCCCACATGAACAGATGATGCATCTACTATTCCTTTAGAAGCTTATTTCCCAAACTCTGTTATCATGCAGATGGTAAAATCTATTCATTGAGGGTCAGGATTAAAGCCAATGGAAAGTACCATGTAATTCTTTGAGGAAAAATAGCTATTACAGCTACCTGGAAGGTAATATCTATTTCCAATACAAAACATCCTACATTTTATGACAGCTAACATTTTCCCAAACCTTCCTAACCAGCTAAACTTTAAAAAATAATCTAATTTCAGACACTGCACAGAAGCAGCAAACAAGTAAAGGTCAATATAACCACAAATGCTTTTCATGCTATATAATCCAAATAAACAGATGCCCTTACATGAAGGGCATTACCTCTCCTTCAAATCCCAAGTGCCTCAGTACCCAAAGCAGGACTTGGACACACAGTTTGCCAGAACTCAAAAGAGAACAAAGAACTTCTGCACATGCCAAAGCTTTCCCAGCACAAGAAACCAAACACTTTCCTCAGCCAGCCCTCACAAGGACCCAGCGCAGGTGGAGTCGTGCCTATGAAGGGTCCTGGCATCCTTACTCTAACAAGAGAAGTGGACATATTCCTAGGGCTCAGTGACATGATGCATCAATCAAGCAATGCAACTGATCTAACAGCTGCACTAGGAAAAAAATGCAGACCCCACTGTGGCATCTCTCCAGCATGCCAAACAGAACATATGTAAAAATTGGCTAATGGTCTAAAACCAGAAAAATATTATCCCAGTGTGTCTTAGAATAAGTTCATAATATTTATTACTTTGAAAATTATTAATTCATATAGATGGTGCACTTTTATTTTTACTGGGGAAAAAAGGCATTTATTTTGACCTTACCATTAAAACACACTTGTTAAATGCAACAGCAGTGCATTTTTGAGGACAAATGAATTTAAACATGAGGTTGACTCTATAAAACATCAGAATCACCCTTCCAAAGCAAAAAATGCTTTAAGGACATTTAAGTCTTTAAAAACAAAATTAGTCAGTGACTTAAAACGTCTTCTCTTCGTCACAAAAATATGCAGTTCTCTGGCTCAGCTGTATTTCCACTATTTATATACCTGCAAAACAGGCAGAGGCCAAAGTTCCACTTTTTATTATTCCCCTCATCTACAGAACTGGCTAACACTCAGTTTCACCTGAAGGAATTTGCAGACTTAAGAAGGTATGACCTGCTCGCCTGCTCATGGAAGCAAACTGTGATTATCAAAGGGAAATCCATGGGGTATTCACCATTAAAAACTGAATTAACAAGGCATTCTGCATTTCCTCTGTAGAATTTTCTTTGAGGGAGGATTTAAGGGGTGCTCTGAACACAGTAGCTCAATAAATACATTGCAGTCTCACGGCAAACCTTTCAAAGCACATCCTGACCCGCACATTGGCATGGTACCACACCAAGACAGGCACGTAGCACTTGCCAGCAAGGAACATGCAAGACAAGGTCCTCAAAATCTGGACCTTGGCCAATCTGTCCGGATAAAACAAACACAGCTTTGAGCAACAGACAAGGGGGATCCTCCATAGAGTAAACCATCGGGCATATTTGCCTCCCACCCTGTCCCAAGAAGCTCAGTTTGGACCACAGCCCAGTTCTTTGTCAGGTCTCAGCAGGGAGAGGGGGAAGCATTAATGAGGGGTTTCCCTGACATTACAGCTGGAACACTCATTTCTACTCTCAGGGAAATTTTAGAGTCTGCTGGGGTGGAGGTGAGGGGTTTTTTTGTACAATGCAGTTTTTACCCCAAAGTTAATGCACTCCACACAGACCTTTTTGACTAGAAGGTATCGTATTTTAGATCTAAATTCCCTGTAGAGGGATGCACACTATCAATATCTTTGAGCAACTCACCATTGCAGACAGCAGGGAATTCTGCTCAGAAAAGAAATCAATGGTATAACCAAGCCTATGGTTGTTGGGACTGTTTTATATATATTGCTTTATAGCTTTTAAATGAATCCTGACATTGATCTTCAGAAAAAATAATGAAAAATTAAATGAAAAGGAGAAAAAGATGACAAAATACTGCAGTCAAAAGGCTGGTAAGGCCAAAGACAGTAACGTATTGTGCTGCTGGAATATTAAATGTAGAATCCTGAAAGTATCATAAAATAACTTTGCTGGAAGCCCGGTAGGTGTTTGTGGGATCTGTCTGCATACTTTAATTATTTATTATAGAAACAGTCTTAAAAAATAGAGTAGGGCTACCACTATCTGAAGTGAAGGACTACGGAAAGCTAGACAAAGGGAAGACATTCAACATGTGAAATCCCTCAAGAACCTCTCCACCACTAAAAGGAAAGGGACCGTATTTCCTAAATCATTCAAGTACATGAACAATCTTACCTATCCAGTGCAAGAAAACTAGCCAAGCACAGAAGCTTTGCCAACATGCCAATCCTAGAGGCTACAAAAACAAAATCCAATTTTACTGGTGAAGAAGCCACCCCTACCTCTCCAGGCTTTAATGGAGTAGTGATTAATTGCACCAAAGTGGATCTGGCCCAGTCCTTTCAATGCAACACTATTGATTTACTCCTGCAGCACAAGTAGCCCACCAGATTTTGACATTGAAATATGATCTCCTTTAATGACGCCCTCTCTTAGTAATATCTTCCAGCTTTCTCTGTTATTCATTCTGGGATTTAAATTTAATTTGGATGCTGTTATGTTGCATATACTTTTATTGTGCTCTGTTTACAAAATGATTCTTGCAATTAATTACAGTAATGAAATCATGGCTAAAAGACTCGCAGAATGCTGATTAGATAATTAATGATTGGTTGTTTTTTGTAGCATTTTATTGAATATATACTCCAGGTTGGTCTCTCCCCTTTCCTTTTTTGGTCTTTCTTGCCTGAGTTCTAATAGGTAATTGAATAAATGATTAGTGGGAAAGTAGATTACATGAATCATATTTAACCCCTTGGCACTTAGACAGGAATCCAGAGTAATATAATGTGAAGAATATAAGAAATCAATTTCTTTGGTATTTTCATTGTAGTAATTACAGGCTGAAAATAGTTTTAAATCAGACATTAGTTCAAAATTGTCAAATAGGCTGGACCTGACATAATGAGTCTCCCTGTAGAAGCAAGTGATGTTAAAATAGTTGCCTGACAGCAAGAACAGGGCTGATCATCCTGAAAAGGGGCTGGCCAGGACACAGCAGAGCTTGACCACTTAAACTAGCATGGCCAAGCCACAGTCAAATGGCTGACCATGCGAAACACATTTTGTTTCTGGGCCTGGAATGGAAAGAAAAGATCAGGTCACCCTTCCCCTACTCTCAGTAATCTCCCGTGAAACCTTCAGCCCTGCCAGAGGCCCATCGCTCCTCAGGGCCAAGACATACCACAGGCAATAACACTACTGCCATGAACTGGAGTCGTCAAATTCCAGACGGATCAAACCACACATCCAAACGCCATTGACTCAATCTGGCTTGCTTTCAAAAGACTAGATCGACTAAAGGCACAAAAGTGAGCACTTAGTCTGTGCATATATTATGGTACAGTCTAATTAAGATAATTCCTATCGACTTCAGCCTCAACATGAGAGTCAGACACACAGATCTCCAGTAGGAATATAGAAAATGAGGAACCTGTATCCAGGTCAGTAAAGTAAAAGTACTCACAGCTGTCTTCTCTTGATCAAGCCCCAGACAAGTCCTCTTCATATCCTGGTAGACTTCAAACCTCATAGCAAAAACCAGTCTGTATTTAGATAATCAGGCAAACTTTATTTGCAAAAATTAGCCAAAGAAAAGGGGCTGGGCAGCCTCAACTACTATCTTCTTGAAAAAGCAGAGCACACTTGCCCAGTTTTTTGGCTTGTTTCTTTGTTCAAGTCTCAAATTTTTAATTAAAAAGGGTTTTATTCAGAATTTTGTTGAAGTGTTTAAGTTTTCTTGAGTAGCTGAAAAGAATGAGCAAGAAAAGCTATCACAGTCTACTTTCAGCTTCTGATGTTGCCAACCAGAAGAAATACAAAGTCATCATGAGAGACTGATAGGTTACATTTATTCATGGGGTCAAAGGACTAAAATAAAAGTCACATTGTCAGAGAAGGAATTGTGGTAGTTCTCAATTATTCTGTAGAAAAAAACATCAAGCCATGATCAATCTCCATCTGTCCCACAATGAGTTCCACGTGATTTTTGATGCCAACAAGCTCACATAGCATTTCCAGCAAAACACAAGAGCAGACACAACATTTGAACTTGGTCCTGCAATTGCAGGGAGTTTCGACAAGCCCAAGTGCCGGGTCCTGCCCTTTGGCCACAACTACCCCAGGCATTGTTACAGGCTTGAGCAGAGTGGCCGAAAACTTGCCCAGCAGAAAAGGATCTGGTGGTGCTAGTCAACAGCAGCTGAACATGAGCCAGCATGTGCCCAGGTGGCCAAGAAGGGAAATGGCATCCTGGCCTGTACCAGCAATAGTGTGGCCAGCAGGAGCAGGGCAGTGACTGTCCCCCTGCTCTTCAGCTCTGGTGAAGCCACATGTTGAACCCTGTGTTCAGTTATGGGGCTCTACAACAAGAAGGACATTGAGGTGCTGGAACTTATCCAGAGAAGGGCAATGGAGCCTGGGAATAGTCCACATCATAAGTCTGAGGGTAGCTGAGAGACCTGGCGTTGTTTAACGTGGAGAAAAGAAGGCTTAAGAGGGACTTTCTCATTCTCTACAACTACCTGAAAGCAGCTTGTAGTAAGGTGTGGTCAGATTCTTCTCACCAGTCAGAAATGGTAGGACAAGAGGAAATGGTATAAGTTGCATCAGTGAAGGTCTAGATTGGATATTAGGGAAAAATTCTTCAAGGAAAGGGTGGTCAGGCATTGGAACAGGCTGCCATGGGGAGCAGTGAAATCACAATCTCTAGTCAGAAAAATGTGGATGTGGCACTTAGGGACAAGGTTTAGTGGTGGATTAGCAGTGCTAATGTTAATGGTTGGACTCTATTTTAGAGGTCTTTTACAGCCTTAACAATTCTATGATTATTTCACTACTGAATCAAACCACCCAGATCACATCATGTGACATGCTAACCTATTTTAAATACATTCTCACACTGATTTAATGAACAAAGGTGAATTATCCTGTCTCCGTATACTACCAAAGACACAGGCCTCCACAGATAAATTCCTACAACACAGACCTATTCACTCATAGATGAACAGATTAAGCTATCAAATGCCCAAGGCACATAACTTTCTCATCATCCTCCTGTATTTTTTCAGCTGTCGGCTCAGTAGCTTTCCAATGAAACACAGATATCTTACACTTCATTTTCAGAAGAGAAATAAACTAGTAGGAGAAAAGTCAGCAAGATTTCTCTCCAGCCACCATCAAAAGGAAATAATACCAAGTGGCTAGGAGAGACATACATTTGAGGGAAGTTACATATTGCATACAATTTTTTTCTACACAGCATGATTATAGATAATTAGCACACACGATTGCTAAAAACACAATTATAAGTCCCCAGATAGAGCTGGGCTTTGCAAGAACCCAATTCATATCGGGGGTATGAGGGTCACAATCTGTTCTGATTATATCATATGTTATAGATGCTTCCAATATGTTTAAGATGAGGAACAGGATTGCTACTAATGTGACACAAGGTTTTTCATGAGCTACAGAAGCTGTATATCTTGGAGTAAAATCAAAGTCTGGCAACACTGGTGGTTTGGTGAGAATAGTTAACAACAAAGTTGCTCAAGATGCTTTTTGTTAACCCACATACAGCACCTAACACCTGATGAGTCATTGCCTTAAGACATTAAGGGATTAACATCTACCTTGAATGAGAAAAAGCATACAAAGGATTTGATTTGATTTATAACTGTCCTGCAGTTACACAACAGTCTGTGGCAGGCTGCTGGCAGCTTGCCTGCACTCTAACCACATTTATTTTATACTCCTGCAAAGTAGTTTTTTGCATACAAGATTTAAATGCCTTCTACAGTTCCAGCTAAGTGCTAGACCCTTGCACTCACCTTAATTCACCTTCTATGACCAAGGTCTGAATGAACTGCACAGCAAGCCAGAATTACATTTAAGAAGTTGGTTTTTGTTTTTTTTTTTTAAGTTTCTGAATACTCTGGATACTGCTTTTGTAGAACACCTGCTTGCAAACTACCAGAGGAGTTACCGTAGAAGAGGATTCCACGCCTGGCCCTTTATTTGTACAATGACATTCAAAGAAGGCCATTGCTCCAGCATGGGTCCCTTCCATGGGATGCAATTCTTCAAGAACAGGCTGCTCTGCTATGACTTTTCTGCAGGATCACCAGTCCTGCTGCACCAGACAGCAAACCTGCTCCATTGTGGGGTCCTCTCTCCACGGTGCCTCAGGTCCTGCCAAAGAGACTGCTCCAGCATGGCCTTCCAACAGGGTAACAATCTCCTTTGGGCATCCATGTGCTCCACTGTGGACCTCCAGGGGCACAGCTGCCTCACCATTGTCTTCTCCATGGGCTGCAGGGGAATCACAGTTCCCAGAGCACCTCCTGCCCCTCCTTCTTCACTGACCTGTGTGTTAGCAGAGCTGCTCCCTCACATGTTCTCCGCATTTGGTTGCATTTGCTGTTGCACAGCCATTTCCCCCCATTCTTAACTCTGTTATCCCAGAGGTGCTATCACTGGCACTGATGGGCTCGGCCTTGGCCAGTGGTGGGTCCATCTTGGAGATGGCTGGCCTTGGTCCTACCAAACGGGGGGAAGCTGATACCCCCTTATCACAGAAGCCACTCCTGTATCCCCCTCTACTACACAACCCAAGCCACCTCCCACCTCTGAAATAGCCTGCTGGCAAAACCAAAGGCCAGTCACTCACTCTAACTATAAACCCAGGTCCTGCACTCTGGATGTCCCTGAGCTGCCTACCACAGCACATTTGATCCAGGCTTCCTGTTGTGAGTAAAGCTCAAAATAACTTTTAGCTCACCATATTTAGAATTCCAAACAGACTAAAACCAGGAAGAAGATATTCTGGCTTTGGTTTAAGCCTCCTTATATTTCACTACAAGCAGTTTCAGTCTCCATTTTGGAAAACCCCATGGGTGCTTGGGTCAACCATTGCCTAATCAGAATAAAGGTGTTAGTCCAATGACTTGCCAAACTAATGTTTAGGTCAAGCAAACCTCCTAAGCCAAGCCCAACCTCTCCACTTCACTGAGAAATATATTTACAGTTAGCCACTAGCACTGCAATTTCCCTGAAGTTGGAGTATATAGTTTGGGGGAAAACCCATGAGCATTCTCACCATCTGAGATGAAAGCTGCTGAATATTTTGCCCTGAAGCCAGACTGCAAAGTGCTATAGAAGCAAGACAAAAATCAGAAACTTGACAGGAGAAAATACTTGCAGATAGTTCTTTTAAAAAGAACCCTGTACATCACAGACACCATCATAGCAACTCCTGTTCTTCTTAGTCATAAAACAGGGAAGCCAATACTACCTAAATATCCATCTTACTTCCACAAAGTAGTTGAAAACACCTGTCATACCTAGACATATACACCAACCTCAATCACACTACTGCTTAACTACCTGCTCCCTCCCTAGCTGCAGTCACACCATTTTGGTCCCTTGAAAGACAGAAAGATAACACAAAAGCAGATGAAGTAGAGCCAAATAGTCATATTAACCTGAAAAGCAGGACCTCAGCTGAAGGATCCAATTTCCCATACACATATACCAAGTGGGCGCACTGAGTATGCTTGACAAATATCACCTGATGATTTTTTTTTATTTACTAGACATCTGAGATGGAAGTTCTACTCCTCTGCCTTTTTATACGCTCAGGTCTAAACAGAAGACATTGCCTTAGGTGGTTATTTACATCAGAACTCAGGCTTCACATTTCCTATGAATGCTATGAGGCATTTCCATGGTCTGTGCTATGCCTGATATGATGAGCTAACTCCCAAATCAGTATTTCTTACTTCGATTAATAAGACACAAGATAGACCTTAGCAGCACACTACAGGAATTAAATGTTTATTTTTTAATTATTTGCCTGTCGACAGACCACATTTATACTAGCAGATACAGCATTAGTATGAGGAAGAAAAAAACTTGAATCCCTAGGACCAGTACAAAATAGTGAGACCATAAAAATCAACTTGCCATTACAACTACATGCTAAAGGAACATTATTCAGTCAATTGTTTTTTTCATTAGAGTAGTTTCTATAAAAAAACTATTTCTCTATAAAAGAGAAAATTTTCAGCTATTAATTACTAATTTAAGAAATACTATGGAAACATTACCAACAAAGAAAGTGAAATTGTCAAAAGAAAACCCAAGCATGAGTTCAGTTTCTTGAAGTTAAACCAGTGAAGGGGTTGAGTTTTATAGCATGAGCTTCTAGGGAAATGAAACTTTCCTCAGATGTGGCACACTACAAAATAGGCACTAAAATTCACTTTTAAGACGTCCAATGTAGCTTCTATATGTTACTTTTTTAAATCCTTCAGGTAGATCCGTGTTTGTCTTTTGCAAGTTTCAGACAAGTTTCCCATTTGGGAGGCCTTAATTTCAGTTCTAGATTCAACAGCTAAAGAAACAATAACCCTTCAGAAGTGCATGAAAGCTGCATTCTGTGCCCTTCAATCTCATTTGACATGAATATGTATAGTTAAGCAGAAAAAGTCCATCCTTACTATCCTACAACCCGTGTATATCCTATTTACCACTGGTGAGACAAATAGATTCATAAACCCTGCATTTGGCTAAGAGAAAGTTTTCCCTGCTGGGGAATAATGACCCCTATCCCTCCCACATACATACCACTCATTCTCCTCATCCAGGAGCATATAACCCATGGGGCAGTTTAAAGCACTTACCAATTATTGCTAGCACAGCACAAGTCCTTAGGGATCCTGGCAAGAAAGCACCTTATCACACGCTCCACATAAAGGGAGCAAGGAATCAATCACTAGAGACTTCGTCAAATGCCTCTATACACACCTAGATGGAGAACTTGATATAAACAGATCAGAAACAGAATGAAATTAAGGGAAAGGGTTAAGTGTTATTGAACAGGCTTACAGAAATAGCACACTAGTAGCAAAAGGAAAGCCATTCAGTTCTGTGCAACCGTGTCTGTGAGAAACTATTTCCACAATTTTGTTTAGGAAAGAGCATATATGAAGTCTTGGTGGCAGCCCCTGCTTCACACATAATAAACCCCAGGAAAGTGAAAGTTGATGTACAGGCCATCAAAGATTTAAACAGTCCTTTCAGGCTCATAGGTATGACCGCATGCCTCTTAAGACTCCTTAGTTCTGCTGTGAAACACCAGCTCACAGAGTGTGAGTGAAGTCCCTAGGTAATATCATAATATGATAAACAGTCTGAATGACATCTCTAGAACTTGACAGGAGCAAAAACATACATCAATTAAGTTGATCATATTAAGTACTATCAATAGATCACATTTCTTCTGCACTCACCAAGAACTCTCTTTCCTGCAGTTTCTTGCACATGCTTCATTTTATGCACCTGAACCAGCACCAATACATCTATAAAATCCTCCTCGGCATGAAATTCTGCATATGCTTAAGTAGAAAAACAAACCTTGATCAATATATCAGCAGCTCTGGATAGAAGCTCCCTCCTGCATTGAGCAGGCACATAGCTTTCACCTGTATCTAGCAGGCAAAGCTAAAGTAACAATTAAGGTAACAATCAGACTACTCAACGAAGACACAAAGTTTTAACTAATTTTCTGAAACAGCAATTGCTGCAGAGGGTCACAGCAGGCACACTCTCTCCCTCTGTTGTCCCAGCAGAAAAAAAAAAGCCTGTTACTTGTTACAAAAACACATATATAGGATAAAGAGGGCCTTAAGAGGAAAAAGCTGTGCTGCTTCTCAAGGATAAACTGAAAAGAGAAAAAAATCTCTATTTACTAGAATATGAAAAAAAGGTTTCTTCAGCTCCCAAAACTGAGAATCCTTATTCTCCACTTTATGTTTTAAACATGCTCTAGTATCAGCACTCACCTACACAGGTGAGAAGCCCCAAGCTACACATGAACAGCAGCTGCTTATAGAGAAAGCCCAATTATTTTGTTGACAAAAAAGAAACCAAAGGTCTTATTAACACCATTGCCACCAATCACAGACCTCTTGTAAAGGTCTCCCTACTGCCCAAAACCATAAAATACAAAAGATATCATCTACTATTTATTGCTCGGGTGCATGCTGAAGGCTCTTGCTTATTCCTTGCAAGAAAGCAGCAGAGTAGAAGGCAATTTGTTGCTGCTTTTTATTTAGTGTTGGGGCAGGTTGCAATTATTAGCTTTTTCAGTGTATGGAAGGAAAGTGCTGGTTTAAATTCAAGTCTTTGAATTCTGTTGACAACGGAATTTCAGCACTTTAATTTTATTCCTTTCGTTTCATTTGTCTTGTATTAGTCCATGAGGTAGAAGACTGAAGCTGTTCACTATCTCTTGTGGAAAAGGCATTGCAGGCATACGGTTCATCTAGTACTGTAGTTCCATGGTTGTATCCCAAAGGCATGTTATGTTACTAACTGATATCAGCTTTTGATTACAGAGGAAAAGAAGCTACTTCTAATTATGGGTTATATATAATATGTTTAATTCTTCTAGCGGTTTTGCTTACCTTTTTTTTAACTTCTTGCTTGTACCTCCAAAAGGCTTAGAGAAGTTATTAATAGCTTATTAAACATTCATAAGGTGAAATTTTTTCAGAGGACTGTTTGCTTAAAATGAAAGTAAAAGCTGTCAAAACTTGTTCTCAAACTTAATCTCTGAAATATCTCAGTTACTTTAACATTTCCTTTTATAATTCCAGTTTTCTAATTAAGAGTATTACAGAATGGATTAATTGAAATTTTAATGAAGGTTAATATTTTCCAATGTAGGGAAATCATTGAACAGGAAAAAAAATATTCTAAAACTTGGCTTTATCTGGCAGACTGTAATTTTTAAAAACATTATTTTAATAATTTTCTTGAAGGTCTTAATTTTATTTTAGTCTAGATTCTAGTCTTAATAGTATATTAAATTATTCAGAAGAACTAAATATAAT
The DNA here is from genome assembly GCA_013390105.1 of Tichodroma muraria. Taxonomy (NCBI): domain Eukaryota; kingdom Metazoa; phylum Chordata; class Aves; order Passeriformes; family Sittidae; genus Tichodroma; species Tichodroma muraria. The sequence continues at coordinate 27,764 of WAAG01002777.1, read as the reverse complement.
TAATTGGTGAGAAAGTTTAGTACTGTTTTAACATCCTGGAAGGATCAGTCTGAGTATTGCCAGATCTACATGGGTAAGACACAGACAACGATTTTCTACAAAAATCAAGGCTTCTTTTTATTACGTTTGTGATTGCAAAGAGCACTAGAGAAAGCTTAAGTTCAAGTAACAGTTTCCTGGACTATAACACATGTGCAGTGCATGCGACACTAAATTTCAGGTTTGACGAGAGGTGCCAAGATGATTTTTTGCCTTTTCTTTTATATACCTTTTATGTATCCTCAGTACTCCTAGCATGCATACCTGTAATTCCTTAAGTTTCATAACTTAGCATAGTCCTAGTATTCTGTTAGACCAGGAGATCAAACACCCTAAAGGACCCACAGTTTGGAGGCTGGAAAGCCCTACTATCTCAAGAAACCAGTGTTCCCTCTAGAACATATCCTGTAAACTTGTAATTTAGCCCATCCAGGGGGGAATTCCTTGGGATGGGAAGAT
>WAAG01002777.1:16281-27240 GCA_013390105.1 Tichodroma muraria | reverse complement strand
TGGGAAGATATCACACAATCCATTCAAGCCTCTCATTGGGACATCCTTGTTAGGTACAGTAATTTGTAAGGTCTGTAAATTGTATATGCGTGTGTGCATTGAGGCGCATCCCACCTTGGCGAGGTGGGGCACCATAAGGATCCTTATGAAAATACTGAGGTAAAAAACCCTTATCCCTTAACCATGTCTGGCTCTCAATTTCTAAGACCAGGAAAAGGCATCAATAGAACACAAAAAGCTTTCAACTGCTAGCAATACACGTGCTTTTGTATTTACAGTATTTCTGGTTCTTTGACGTTTTAACATTAAATAGGACTTCTTTTGAATGCAAAAGGGAGAAGGACTGAAATTATTTGGCAGTTCGTGGTTGACTCCCTTGTACTTGAATGAGAATCACACTTCTGCTAGCCTAAAAGCGGTGATGCTTTCCCACATTCTGTAACTCTAACCTGGTATGCCTGTGCAATGTGCTTTCCAGTTTGCTGGCAGCCCTTCTTGCTCAGAGTAGTTGTAAACAGTGATGCTGGTATTTTTATTGGCTAATTTTACAGGCTGGCATCTGTTGTCAGGAGCTTCATGTAAACACACTCCTGCCACAGCATCTGTTCTGCTGCATATTGCCCTTACCTTAGTGCATGCATGGAGCTGGGGAGGGAGTGATAAAGCTCTCTTCTGAAAGGAGGTATGTGGTGGGAAACAGGAGCCGAATAAGATTTTCTCCTGGGACAAAGTCTCTAGAAACAGAGTACTTGAGTCAATTCAAGGACACCATTTCCTAAATGGCTTTGAAACCCCCTCTTAGAGTCCAGCCCTGTTCAGCATGTGAGCAAGCACGCGCTTTCCTAATACAAGGCCAGGAAATATGATAGTTATCAGAACAGTGGATTTCTGTACTGAATGGAAGATGAAGCTTTTTGTGAATAGAACTTGACTGAGTTGACATGACTGAATTGCTAGCTGAATGCAGTTAAACTAAGATTGATCTTGTGGACCCCAGCTATAACCTAGTCAGGTATGAGTATCAGGAGGGAACAGATCCCAGTGAAAGCAGGGACTCTTGTGCAAAGGAGCTGGATATATAGAGACAAATCTTGGTTCTCAATGGAGACAATAAAAGATAGCTATAACCTGCAGTTTGCCAATAGATTCTCGAGCTCTTTAGTTATAGCAATGTATATTCTAAGATAAATCAGTAGCAATGCTGCAGAAAGTTCAGCTTGCTTTGGACTCAGGACAAAGAACAGACCTAGGTGAAAGCTGAATACTTGTATGCAATAGAGCATGTTATGACCACGGTAGTACCATGTTAAGTGACCTCAGGCACCTTTTACTGTTTTTCTAGTGTAAACACAATTCCTTTGAGTGTCTTGGATTTTTTTTTTCTTTTGTGCTTGTCACCATTAGCTTTTTTTTCCAGCAGAGCACTAAGGGATAGTTCAGATAGAGCTGCTAGAGAAAGAAATTAAGGAATCAGCATTGAATCTTTTTTTGGTGGTGTTGAGGGCTTTTGGGTTTAGAAGTCTATATAAGGTCTCCAATCAGTCCTAGGAAAAGGGTTAGTTGCACAATGGAGAGAGCTGTATTGATGTATAAATGCAGCCTAGGAAGCAGGAGTCTCTTCTCCCGTGTTCAACAGTGCCCCAGTGAGATCTTACAGCTGGTATAGCTCTCCTGTTCCACTCAATGTGGTTTTCTGCCTCCAGGGTTTGTGGAGTGGTAAAATCCAAATACTGAAAAAGTAGCTACTAATCTAAAAATAAACTAAATCTGTTCCATTCTCCTGGAGGTATGGGCACACCTGCAGCAGCCTCTCCTCCGTGTATGTGACATGATGTGAATGTGCTCCCACCTTCTGGATTGGGGGCTAGCTCAGACACAGAGTAGGTACCCAACACAGAGGTGCTCAGTTCCTGGGGTGGTGGTTGTGACAAGAGTTAATGGGATGGAGTTTGCTGTAAACAAAATGGGGAGAGCCTGCTATGGAGGAAATTAATATGCAACACCCAGCCACAACAAAGCAGAAGAGAACAGAGGTTTAGCTGCTACACTGTGCACAGAATTTTAGTACATACTCAGCCTTTGTGCAGATGCTTGTGCTGGCCAGGGGATAATGACTGGTGCAAATCCCTGTAGTTCTGAGATGCTCCTATTTTCTGTATAATTGTCATTTGGTTAGGGGGACTTGACCAGAAAGGAGTGGCTGTGGATTTTATGATTCCCTCAAAATACAGTAAAAGCTTATTTAGTATTGAAATGCTTGTTCAGAATAATTCTATTTGAATTGGTTCAGAAATATGAAACGTAAATGGTCAACCAGTTAGGTTAACAAGACAGAGAGATAGATTTGCACCTCCTCCTGACTGCATTCTTCTCTTTCTGTTCTGTGGATAGAGTCACGTTTGTCACTTGAAAAATGACAAACTAACTTGTCATACTTAAAAACAACTTGCTTGCTAGTGTCAAAGGGCTTCTGAGCAGAAACAGCAAGAAGCCCCCAAAGATATGATGTTATTTTTTTAATTTAATGTTATACTGAGATGTGTAAGGGGCCTGGATACTGTGAATACAAAATGGAAGTGGATATACTGGTTCTTAATCTAACTTCTTTAAATACACTGATCCTGCAGTGTGTATCTGGGATGTGACAATGTGTATCTGAGATGGGATATGTTTTGAGATGGCTTTTGCTCAGTGAATAGTTCTCGGATATAGATAAGGCATTGACCTCACTAAGGGTGAGTTCTCAGGAAATCTTTATGTAAATGGCCTGATACTGCCTTCTGTTCACTTCCCTATGTCTAAAGACTTCACTGTCTAAGGGAGCTATGTAATCAGTGCATCTGTAACTGTTTTATTAAAGTTTAAATGTTTATACCAGGCTCAGTATTTCCTGAAGTAAATGTCTTTGGGTGACTATGGCACTCTGGGTAAAATGTCTATTATGTGCCCTAGACCAGAGGCCCATTATAAATTCACATTAGGAAGTATTGTGCTCTAGGCTATAGCTGTAATCTGATTGCCACTCCTTTCGCGGCTTGCTGTGCATGTGTCCCATCTCCTTCACCTCCTGATTGAATGAAATTGTAATCACCTACTCTTCTGTTTAGCTGGGGGCAGAATTAGAGGCAGAAAATGGAGACAGCCAGAAGTGTCTGGGACAGCACATGCAGGATGAACTGAGTGGAGGCTGAGCAAAGGTGCCACAGCCCACATCTCACAAGAGGCAGAAAGGAGAGAAATGTTTAGAGAGCAAGGAGAAGAAGTGATGATAAAAGAGAAATAACAGGAAATAAGCTGCCAGTTCTCATTTGTAGGCATGTCATGATTCATGGTATTTACACCTCAGTACTGTCCAGTAATACCTCAGTGAAATCTGTGAGGAATACAAACATTATCTGAGCACACAGATGATGTGAGAAAAGCCAATGTCCTACTGGAATTGGATCTAGCAAGAAATATCAGAGGTTGTGAGAAGGGCTGGCTTCTATGAGGAGCTGGATGACAAGTAGGAATAGACAATGGTTATCTTGAAAGGCAGTTGTGCTTGAGAAAGGAGATGAAGGGTGTGTGGGAAGGAAGGATGTACTCAAAAGAATAGAGAGGTGAATTGAGGCACACCAGTGATTGCAAGCATTGGATTTGGCTTGTCAGGATACTGCTTAGAATCATAGAATATCCTGAGTTGGAAGGGGCCACAAGGATCATTCAAGTCCAACTCCTGGCCCTTATTGAAGAATCTGTTTGGTCCAAAAACTTGGTTTGTAAGCTGCAGTGCCAGCTGCAGATTGAGTTCAGGCTGGGCAGGAGCCCCAGGCAAGAGGTCCTGAGCTGGTGCCAATTCTTTGTATAACAAAGGGCACGGGGACCTGTGGCTTAGCCAGGTGACCAGGCACTCAGAGACACAGCAGGAGTTGGTGGCTGAGGAAGAGCAGAGACTGAGGGTACAAAAGCCCAGAGGTTCCATTGTTGGGGGTCCTCTTTGGAGCACCAGCTCCAGGTGTTTGTGTTACTGTCTGTGAGTAAATGGCTTTATGGAATGAGACATCTGAGACTCTGCTGTGGGAAACTTGGGATGGAGCCAGTAAGAAGCCTGGTCTGACTGTGTGTGTGTGGGGGGGGGGTGTGTGCAGGGAGTCAGGTGGGGCAGCTGTTGGGTCACTGGAGCCACACACCATGAAGGGGCATCAGTCACAGTACTTAAAATGTCTGGTAGTGGGAATGAGACTGCCGGAGCCCCATGGATAGACAGGAAAGTTTCTTTAACACCCTGCACAGGACAATCCCAAGAATCACACCATGTGCCTGACAGAACTGTCTAGGCTTGGTGCTGTGGCCACATCTCTGGGTGCCCAACCATCCTCTGGGTGCCCAACCATCCTCTGGGTGAAGGAATGTTTGCTTAACATCTAACCTAAATCTCCCCTGACACAACTTCATGCCATTCCCTTGTGTCCTGTCACTAGTCACCAGAGAGAAGAGATCAGTGCCTGGCTTGTTAAACCATACTGACAACAAACATTAATGAAAAAATGCTGCTGGAATAGTCATGGTGCAAGAGCCAGGCTGGCTCATGACCCCTTTCAGCCTCACCTCGGGTCTAATGCTGACCCTTTAAAGTGCATGTCTTCTAACGGGGCACTATTTGCATCTTGAGACCATATCACTGAGTGCTGAGAAAAGGCTTATTCTCAGCTGAGAAATAGCTTCCTTGGGATCATGCAGGGAGTCTGTGTTGGAAGCAAAACTTATATCAATACACCTGAGTCTTAGAGCTTGATTGCAATACCACCTAATTGCTCCATCTCTTCTGGTGTGGACACTTTATCTCATAATGAGCAGAAGTCTGTCTGGAAGACTTGGTCCTTTATGGTAGGTAAACCCTAATTTCGGAAGTTTGTGTCTGAAAGCTGACAGCTGGATTTCTTTTCTCTTCTTTCCATTTTTGAAAATCTAGCACAGGTAAGCTCTTTTCAGCAGTATTTTGATTCTTGGGTGGGATAAGAAACACTGAAAGCTAAGAGTGACAGTAGGAAACACATGGTATGTCACTGTGCAGTATTTGTGTCAGAATTTGTCACATGAAGCAGTCTGTCCCAGAAAGGGAGCATTGATCCTACATTATCATTCTGTTGTTTAAAAATTACTTAACAGAGCACATGCCAGAAAATTATTTATACTTACTGAAGTAGATCTCTGAGTAGACACTGGAGTTTTGCAAGTGAAGTATTTCTGAGTTTGGAATGGAAGACTTAACTAAAGGCACAACTTGAGCACTGCAAAGGAAGGAGAGAGATAAATATGCTCCTGCATTTCACAAACAGTTGCAATTAACTGATGGAAGGGACTCAAAGATGATAGCTGTGATTCAGATGGCATCTCCGAAGAAAATAAATTAGTGTGTTGGCAGCTGAAGTTGCTAAGCATTTGCAGGTATTTGAGATATGATGTGATTGACGATGATGTGATTTATTTAGGAAATCATTAGAGTTAGATTGAAATAAAGAAGTCAGTATCAAACAGTTCTGCTTGGAGGAGTGAGGTGAGAAGAAAAGGATTTGCTTTGCTCAAACAAGAGGAAAATAGACATAGTTGGCCTCAATGTGGAATGCATGGCAGTAGCTCAAGCTAATGAAACTAGTCTGCCCATAATCAAAGAAATTCAGGGTAGCCATCCAGCCTGCTCTTAGAAGTTAAGGAAGGTATTATTGACCTTATGAAACACAGTTCAGAAAGGAACTGAGTTTTGGACAGTACTGTATGCAGGAGATAAATGTAGTTCACTATTAAATGATATACTGAATTTCATCATTATAACCATTATTGTATTTGCACCTTGAAAGAATATATTTAATGAGTGAAGTGCTGAATGTGAACCCTACACTAATGTCTACATTTGATAGCATATATCCTGATCAAAAATGACATGCTGAAAAAGGAAAAGTAAGAATGAAAAGCAAACGGATGCTCTAATAGCGTTTCAACTTGATTCAGGTCTGCCACACACCTTCTGTGTGACCTTGAGCAAGTTACTCAAGGGCTAGACTTTCACATAGTACTTTGGTACTTGCAAATGCACCCAAGTCACCGGCACAGGCTTGTGCAGTGTCTGCTACAGCCCCTGACTGAGTGTCCTGAGGAGATAAGCCAGTTCCTTTTAATATCTGCTGATTCTTATTCTGATAGAAGAATAAGATAATTTCATTGGTATTTAGAGAACATTGTCCTAGATCTAGAGAAGCCACAATAAATTCAGTAATGTTTATCTGAATCTTTAACATCTCCTTTGTTTCTGTCTATCTGTGCAGGAGTAGTAATATTCCTCTTCCTCAAAGGAATGGGATGGGAAGACTGGCTCAGGAGTGTGAGGTGCAAAGCTACTGCAGTTAGTGGATGCATGTAAATAGGTTATGATGAGAAATGTGGAAGCAAGTCCATTATTAAATTTATACAGGACTAACAGCATAATCAAATTAGCCTTTGCACTTTCTCCTGTGCTCCACTTTCTGCATTAGAAAATCTCCATAAATCTCTGCAAAGCCATTTCATTTGTTCCCTTTAATGCTCTCCTTTGGTGTGATGCAAAGAAACACCTCAATACTTGTTAAGTAGTGAGTGGGCTGCAAGTGGTGCCAGCCGTGTCTGCTCCTCTTGGTGCTCACAAGTGTGTCCTTCCACATCTGATCTGGATTACTTTGCTGATCAGTCTAATCCACATCGGCATGTGAAGTGATATACACTGTCCCCTCCAGGCCAGTGAACATTCCTCTGCCTGCAGTGTTCTGCTAACACCTGGGATCTGGTTCCATGGGGTCACTGTAAGGCAGTGAGAGGGAAGCAGTGACACGGCATTTGCAAAGGGGAGAGTGTGCTGCCAGGTCACGGGTTTGTGGAAGGACTCTTATCAGGATCGAGGGCTGGTGATGAAGCACTCCAAAAGAAAATGCCAGGCTGAAATGTCATGCTTTCTCCAAGCGTTTTCTGGCTGAAACAAATATTCACATGTTTTTCCCATGTATTTTCACGGGTTTGGATCTAATTTCAGGCTGTAAATGAAGTGAGCAGATTTTCCTCAGTGCACAGTTGCCAATAGCTCCTGTGTCTTGTGGGGGTGGCAAAAGATAAATTGGTGCTGAGACCATACAAGCGACTGGGTTGTGAACTTGCACAGGCAGTGCTTTATTTACCACTTGCTCATTTTTCTTCATGCAAATTTCCAGTTCGTTGGTGAACATCTTTCTCCGCACTGCCGCGTGAGGATTCCAGCGGCCCGAGGGGCACAGTCACGGGTATACCTCCTCCGGCCAAGCGGGGGCCCGCCTGCACCGGCTCTGTAACATTCCTGTCCCCGCTGGCTCCTGGCACTGATTTGTCTGCTGTCCACTGGGGCTCTGACTATTGCTTTCTGCAGCCTGAAAAGGCTGCTGTGGTGTGTGTTGAACAACAGCCATTTTGTGTTCAAATTGTAGTTGCAGTCATGGTACTAATCCAAATATATCTACTATGCAAAGCTGCTTAGCTGCTCCTGGATTGTTTTTTCTTTTAATATGCATCTAGTTTTTGAACAGAAGGTAATTCTTCTGTTTCAAAGGGTTTGTGGGGGATACAAAAAACCAAATTACTAAATTTCGTTAGGGTATTCCTTAAAGGTGTCATCTTCTCTGACTCTTGAAAGAAAAGGACTTTTCAAAGGAAAATGGAAATGCTTTTATGCCAAACTAATTAAACAGTTTGCCACATTACAGTGGGTCTTCTATTCCATTATTGCAATGAAGACGTGGCTTTAGTGGGACAGTTTACACTTAAATTTAAAGTATGAAATTGAATCTTTTCTCAGACGAAGGCCCTGTTGAATATGGAGATGCAATAAGTATTTTGCCCTTATACTTCAGTAAAGGATAATCATATAGGGAATAGATTTGGCTGGCAGGTTTTGGTTGCTGAAATAATCTGAAGGATAGACTCATTTATTTTTCAAGTGTATCCTATTGATGACAGTATAAACAGCACGCTAATGAAATGAATTGGCAATGCAGAATTAGAAGCCAGTCAGAACACAGAAATTACATGAAGAGAGCTACCTACACAGGAGAGAGAGTAAACTTGGAAAACTGAGCTTTTGCATATCTAAGTGAAATAATCAGAAATGCACAAATTCCAAAGAATTCTGGTTTAATAAATAGTTTAAAACACATGTAATAGCTGACAGCAAATTAGATATGAAGTGGCAAGTTACACAGGGCAAGGCTGTCATTTCAGTTTCAGACACTAAATTCAAAAGCATTTTAGAGACAGTTGTTTATTATGACACTAGTATGATTACACTTGGAGTAAAATGTTATGATGGAGATGTTGGGAAAACTGGAGGGACTTTGTAGTATAACAGCATTACTATCACTATACAGGAATGACTCATGAGAAAAAGATATAAAGGACGAAATATAGATCTTAACTGAGTGATGATTAAGAAGAAATGCTGTCTGCATAGGTGAAAAGACACACATATAAGGGGCAAGAAAAAAGTTAATGAGATGTAGAAAGAAAAATTTGAAACTAAGACAAAATACAGGCTGGATATGGGGAGAAATGGCATGATTCTGAGATGGTTTAGGTTCCTGAAAAGTTTGCAAGGTGACCAACCCCTTGTGATTTCTACAGTGAATTTGCTCAAAGCAATAGAAGATACACTCATTGATGGGAAATAGGAAGGGTTCCCATCAGATTGTCCAGCTTCACTCTGATTACCCATCAAGGGTACCTGGGATTTCTGTGAGAATTTCTGTGCTCTCTTTAAGAGCCTGCTGGTTGCACTGATGAGGTTGGTGGCAAAACCAGGAGGAGAGTTTTAGAAGACTGAGCCCCCAGCAGATAGGACTCATTATAAGGTGCATAAAATTGCAATACCCTGCATTTGAGAACAAGGCAATATCCCTTTTATAAGGCAGTGTTTCCTTTTTTATCCGTACTCAATGATGTCCAGTGAGATAAGGTGGGACACTCTTGTTGTGCCACAGCCAGGGTGGGGAACAAAACAAATGTCGAGGACTAGGAGCTTGTTTCCTGTAGGAAAAAAAAGGCAGCTAGAATGAAACCTAGAGCATGGTGGCTATTCTTAAATAGCTTATGAATCATATGAAGCTCATCTCAGTGTTTCCTAGAAAATTAAGATGTCACTAACATATCATCTGAAATGCCTCTAAATTATAAGTCTGGCAGTCCAAACAGCAGTTAGTGACTGTCAAACAGCATTGAAAATCAGGAGAACACAGCAATTTGACATGAGATTCTGTTAAGAGACTTGTCTAGCTACAGCAGCCTTGCCCCTCGGCCAGCAGAGGTGCCCATCCAGCTTGCAATTTTACTTGTTTTTTGCCATCTGATCCTTTTTACTATGCTAGCAAGGTACTGTTTTTGAAGTCTTTTTTTTTTTTTCCTGCATTGTCCCAATTTCTGGATGGCAAAATTTACTATTGCTTTTACAGATGGCAATTTCCTGGAAATTACTATACCCCATGGCGCTATTCCCCTCCTTAATCTGATGCAGGGCTGGGGTCAGACATTCTCAGCTGTGATTTATTCCAGCTGAGGATCCAGTCATGTGCCATTTAGAGGGGTGGTGTGATAGCAAACCTCCTTTCGAACTTTGGACTAGGAGGGTATTCAAATAGTGAAGATCTGAGGTAGTGCTGTGAAGAGATGCATGCCACACTTCACATCTGGTTGGCAACTCTACTGTTGTACCTCATGTAAAGTAACAGTCCTTGCCTTGTCCTCCTGGTGGCAGTAAAAATGTTGAATAGCTCGAGGTAGAAAATCCTCTTGCAACAGGAGCCAACACTTTTGAAAATAATATGCATGAACAGCTTAGGACAATGTTTATGGAAGTAGCAGAGGTGTATATATGGTGTAAAGTCACAGAGAAACACACTACCCAGCTCATAAAGGAAAAAAAGATGAGTAATGTCAGTGTAGAGAGCTAGGTTATCTGAAGTTCCCCAGCTGAAAACTACTTGTCCTCTTCAATGTGGCTTTGGGGATTGTATGTTTTTAAGTGCAACTTGCTTGGAACCCTAGTCCTGAACGTTGCACCTTAGAAAGAGAGAAAGAGCCTTTTGCAGGTACTCAACCTTTGGTTAAACTTTTTGTAATATAAATCAACAGGAGTGAAATGGAGGAAGCAGTACGAGGTGAGCAGGGCTCTTGTTAACCTTGACTTTTTGCTTATGCACCTGCAAGGCTGGGTTTGGTCTTAACCGGCTCATTTGGAGTAAGTTTTCTCAAGTGAGCAACAAATGTGAGTGAATAAACCTCCTAGAATTAATTTCTTTAGGGGATTATTTTATATTTTTTTTAGGGAGATGGCCTGGGTGACAACTAGGGTTCTGAGAGGTAAAAACATCTCAGTGTAAAGTGTTCGAACAATACTCTCGGCACATATCGTGATTCTTGGGAATGGTCCTGTGTAGGGGCTAGGAGTTGGACTTGATTATCCTTGCGGGTCTCTTCCAATTCAGCATATTCGGTAATTCTTTAAGACAAGCTGTGCTGGATTCAAAGCTGTGCTCTGGTGGTGGCTTGGGGTAAAATACACCTGAAAATCATCCTTCTATCGGCTCCATTACGGAGTTTGTGGCATTTTTGCTTACCTGGCCAGCGGCGAGCCTTCCTCTCAGGCTTGCCAGCCTTGTGAGATCGCGGCTGCCCCGGCTCTGGGCTGGGGTACGCGTGTGTAGGTTTTGGCATCGCGACCCGTGGCTGCTGCGGGCAGATCTGGTGTTCCCCGTCCCCCCCGAGCGGGTTCGAGGGGCGCCTCGCAGGGACAGCGCTGCCGCCCGCTCCTCGCACGGGCATCGCGGGGCTGCGAGGGCTTTCCCTGCGGGCGGACACGTGCGGCGCGGCGCCCGCAGCTCCCCGGGCTCCGGGAGGAGCGGCAGCCGCCGTCCCCCGCACACGGCGGCGACG
>WAAG01002777.1:0-15162 GCA_013390105.1 Tichodroma muraria | reverse complement strand
AAAAAGTGCAGAGGAAGGGGGAAATACTGTTTCTCTGTGTACAAAGATATCAAATGTTCAGGAAGTGCATTGGTTTGGGAGATGATTGAAATGGCTTTGCCTTGGTTAGATAACAGTGGGCCCAATCCTTTTGCCCCCATGCAGCTTCAGATGATTTCACCCATGGGAGCAATACTGTTGAGATGGCGTGGCTGATTGAGAAGGGCTTTCCCTGTTACTCACCTTCCTTTTAGGAAGCATGCTGTCCTGTGTGAGCCAGTCTGCCATGATATCGTGCTGAGAGACCAAGAGATGCTCCGAGCCCCTTCTCAGTCATCCTTGCCAGTTCTTGGAAAAGCTGGATATTACTGAGTCAACAGGACCATTTGCCGAGCACAGAGGTGTCTCTGCGTGAACAGGCAGCTGCAGAATAGGACTTTTACACGATAGGAAACTACTGGAAAGGATTAATGAAGCTGCCTAGCAAATGGGTTTAGTGGCATCTTTACAGGGAGGTTGCAGGGGAATATTACAGTAATGATGAGCAGCTTGAGCGCTTGCTTCACGGTGTCTCTGCTGCTACTTTTCTGACTGCTGCTCTCTAATTTCCATCTCTTCAGTAAATGCAAAGCTAAAAGGCTGCTGCTGGGAGGGGTCTGACTGTGGACTTGAACTTTATTCAATCAGTGCTGTCCTTCGCTGCGAGGAGATTTATTTGTAAACAAGTGTTATTTGACAAGTGCTTCTCGCAGCACGTCTCCTTTGCCAATTGCTGCGGAGCAGCTCCGTGCCTGGGAATGCCTCACCCTGCAGTACGTGGAGCCCAGTGCATGAGAAACCTGGGGTGCTGAAGCCCACCTGCCTGGCTGCTTGCCAGTTGACACTTGCCACCAGTTTGGGTTTGAAAAGTTCACTTGGCTGCTTCCAGGCTCTGATGAGAGAGCTTCTCCCCTGGGGTTTGTTCTTCGGCTGGTTGGGAACTTCACTTTTGCTGAGATGGATGTAGCCATCTTAGACCGGTGAATAATGCTTTCAAAAGTTAATGGTATTGGGTTTTCTGGGTCTATTTTTTACTTATTTTCACTCATCCTACTCAGCGTGGTTAAACAACTAGCCAATACCCTGTGCTGTGTAGGCATGGAGCACATAAGTAGTTGCATAGATGATGACAAATTCTCAGAATCTTTTTTTTTTTCTTTCACTCCTGCATCATGCTTTTTGTTTCTCTAAATCTTACTGTAACCCACAATGACTTTGTGGGGTAAAACACATGCAGTTAACAATTCACAGTACGTGATGTTCTATTTTACCCCCTAGTGGAGGGAACTTAGGGGAAAATGCTTTAAAAATCTAGGTTATGATTCAGATAGGGAAAAAGGTAAATTCATTGTTTTAGTTCCTTATCATGGAAGTATCTTTTTGCATGGGCAGCTGAGTTTCAGCAGCTCTTGCCATTTTTATGGAAAAGTATTGAGTGCTCAGCCTCTATCACAAATCTGGTCACCTTCATAGATATCTCCAAAAATGGATTTGAGGATATACATTGGGAAAAATGAATTAATTTTTCTCTAGCCTTTCCTGTAATAGAAAAATAAAATAGATTTTTATTTTAATCACCTTTCCTCGGTTTATATGGGTAAAGCAAAACATGTAGTGAAAGATGAAGGCTCAATACTATTTCATGCGTTTTCAAGTGTTGTTTAGCCATTATTTTAAACTCTTTAACAGAGTTAATTGTTAAAACCAGATATTTGCTTTTTGCTTTGACTAATGTTAAAAATTCAGAAATTGGTCCCGATGAAACTATTCCAAAGAGTACCCTGAAAGTATCACGCAATTTTGTGAAGTGCTGGTATTCCAGAAGTGCGTTATTGCTTGATGTAATATATATTGTGAAATATATATTGTGAAAAATATATACTGTGAAAATGCATTCCCTATGATGATAGGGTCCAAGAGGCAGCCCTGCAATACGCGACTGGGCTTCCTGCACTGCCTTGGGTTTAAAAATGCATGTGTTTTAAATCTTTCTGATGTAAGTACTAGGGTTTGGGAAGTGGCTTGTATAAATTATTTATGTGAAACACAATGAATGACGGATTTGGTTGAAGACTCCCCCCTTCACCCTAAACCATGATTTGTTACACATCGCCTGTGGATTTGAAGAGGTTTGCAGATCACATTTGGTTGTTGCTTAGATGACCTTAAAAAGTGTCGTGTGGGCAAATTATTAAAATCATGGAATGTGTTATATCTGATTGCTTGTAACAAAGTAACTCCACAAGGTATTTGCATAATTGTAATTAAATACAAAGTATATTTCATTTTAGGGGTTTTCAGCAGAAGTGCTGATGAGGCAGTGCTTAACAATGAAATGTACTGTTAAGCAAATCAAAAGAAATGCAGTTTGAAAGAATGACATTGACTTAAATAGACAAAGGTGAGAAACACAAAATGGATCTTCGGAGTGTGTTGTATTTGTTTTAAGACTAGAAGAATATTATTATAATTTATGAACTCCTGCTTTGGTCCTTTCCCTCTTAATTCTTTCAGGGTTTTTTGAAGCTTGCTTTATCTCACTGTATCATTTTTTATTTGAATGAATGAATAAATGAGTACAATTAAAGGGGTGGGTCAGGGGCTGGCAAAAATAAAGGAAGGTTGTAATTTGCAAATTATTCATGCCAGAGCCTGAAATGAGCCTACCTGTTCTCAGTGTGCTGACTTGTGTGTGTGTGTGTGTGTTGTCTCATAGTGGTATATAATTTCTGTGTCATGGCACACTGGATAAATGCATATTTAGCTATAATATCACAATGTTTATCTCTAATTAGTGAGTGAAGTCTTCTTCAGGAAGTTTTTTTGTGTAGTAAAAGCAGGTGGTAAAATAGTCTTAATTTTCATATCAATGTATTTAAATAAGTCTAATGCTTCAGATAAAAATACACACTATCAGAACATTCTGCTTATTAGGTTGCACTTAGTAGCTTGGCTTAGTATGTCATGCATTCACACAACTATAGCATTTTGTGTAATTCTGTAGGTGTTGAGTGCTGCTAGCATGCATGTGCCTTGTGTATGCAGAACAGGTAAGTCTGGACACATTTCAGTGTGCTCACAGTGCCTTAAGGAGGTTTTAAGGAGTTATCAGTTCTGTATTTGGGGTGTTGGAATGGTTCCCTGTGTGCTTTCCATGAGAGCAGAGCATAACCTCAGTGCCATGTGTTTATTTTACTCACTGGAGTGGTCCCATTAACTTTTAAATTTACTGCAGTGGAATTACTGGTATGAGGAAGGACAGCTCATGTCTAATGGTCTTTTTGGGATCTGTCTGATGTGTGATTTATGGCTTTTCAAGAGGTTTAAAATGACTCAGTCATGGGTTTAAAATGGAACTACTATCCTTTTGACAGTAAAACAACATTTGAAACTCAGCACTTTTAAGTGTATGACTAAAAGCATAGCTGCCTAATGACAGGTTTTAAAAAAGGGAGATAAACAATAGCAAAGATTGACTCCAAGATAGTGCCTGTTTCCTTTCGAAGCTTATCTTAAAAATTGTGATAAATAGTAGAAAACAGGCAAACTGCCTCAAACAGTAACTGACTGCTTATAATGTGGTAAATGTTGATGCTATAATTTGATGTATAAAGCAGCTATTTGCACATCAATATACAGTAGAGTTAACTGGCAGCTACCATGGAAGGAAGGGAAGTTCGTGGGTTTGTGTGACAGGTTCTTCCCCCTCCACTATTAACTCTCCCACCACTGCCCCACTTTTTAGCTCCAGTATACAGTCAAGTTTCATGTCTACTGTTCTCTTTCTGCTAAATAAGAAAACAAAATCTTGCCCACAGTGAAGTGTTTATTCTTTGCACTAAAAAATACAAAGTTTACTTTGTAAATTACTTTACAATGTAAATTACATTAACTTGCAATTACTGCAGCAGGCTTGAGGGAGACAGAGGTTGGTGGGGTAAGAGCAGGATTTCATAAAATCTGGCAGGTGAAAAGGTGGGACGGCTTATGATGTGCTGCCCTGCACTCTGTTCTTGCTGGTTTTATGCTTCATTGTTCCAGGGATTTCCATACTGCTTCTGCAGGAATCCTGGTGTCCAGCATGCGCTGAGCAAGCTCAGAGCCCTTGAGGTGGGAAAGTCCAGCTGAATTAGCTCACCTTAGTGATGGTGTTGGACCCTGTTGGCTTTTTCAAGCCTGGGGTCTTGAGCAGACATGAGTCTGTAAGATCCCCCAGTCTTTCTGACTTGGAGCTACATTTCTAGTGGTCCATTCCTGTAAGTGTGGAAGTATGCATATACTTGAGTAGAGATGATCTTTAAACATTGTTCAGGGATGTCATGGAAATTAAGCCCTGCCTCAAAAAGAAAACAAAATCTTTTTGCAATTAAAAAAATCATTCTCACTTCCTCTTTAGGACTAAATTGAGATCTGTATATGGAATAAGGGTGAAATGAGAGAAACCCCAAATGCATGCTGATTGGTCACTTTGTAGAAGCACTGAATTTTTTAGTTAAGTGCTTGTTTCTGTGTTCACTCAGCTCTTCAGTAGATACTCAACCTACTACTGTCCATTAAAAAGGATTAAAAAATATTATTGTTCTTATAGTAAAATATGTGAACACAGAATTGGGATCTGTCACAAGTGCAGCTTTCTCAGTGACCATAAATGGAGAGATGATGCCTCATCTCAACCATGATGGACTTCAACTAGGTAGTTTTCTTAGAGAATGTTGCAGAAACATTGTGTTAATTATTGCATTGGAATGAACAAATTATTTTTTAACTTTTTCTTCACTAAACTGGTTTCTTTGATCTCTGGTAGAAAAATTGCTGTGTATTTGAAAAGCTTGTAGAGAATTCTTTTTTTCCTTTGAAAATATATTTTATTCTTAAGATGTGCCTGTTTTTTGGCACAGGTGGAATGGAGAGATGGGTTGTCCTTGGTGTTCACATTGTGCCTTTCCCTCACCCTGCTCTGTGACCAGCTGGACATTGAGGTGACAGGTGAAAGCATTTGCTGCCCCAGTTGCTTTCACAGCCTGCTCTATTGGCAAACCTGAGCGCTGGCCTTCAGTAGCTTAGTTCTCTCTAGGGATTTGTTACCCTTTGAGTTGCCTCTTTGACCTATTATATCTCTTACACTCTCAGTTTTGGTATTTGCTATGGCTTTGGTCAGTGCATTATCTGAACCTCTCGGTAGGTTTAATGCACTTATCCTCTTGGAGGTGGAAAGCAATTATCCCTGTCTCCTGCAAGGAAGCTGGTCCTGAGCAGACATTCAGGAGGAGGTGAAAGCACTGTGATTCACACAGCACCTGACTGCTGCTGGGTGTGGTAGGTGATGGGTGGGTGGTTGGTTGCAGAGATGCAGAACATATTGCCTGCTGGCCAAGGGTGCTGGGTGCTGCAGGCTGCCCTGGGCTTGCGTGTGAGCACAACCTTCCTGCTTCTGCCTTGCAGAGAGGGCTGAAGATGTTTTGGGCCAGAAGAATTGCCACGGGAACATTTCAGTGCATGCTGTTTCACCGGGACTGGTGTTGGTGGGAAAACACGCTCCTTGTGTCTCCCTCTTCCCTGGTATTTGAATTGTGCAGCAGGTGTGTTAGGAGGACTCTGACCACTTAGAACTTCTCAGGTGACTGCTGGCTGGAAGGATGAGTGAGGCCTCCTGAGAAGGTGATCCAGCATATACTATGACAGCAGATCTGGGAATACCCCTCTGAGCTTATCTGGCATCTCTGAGGACGAAGGGGATTCCTACCCCTTGTCTTCCTGCAGGCAAGCTCCTGAGCATCAGTTCTGCAAACTGTGCCTTGGGGATGTGCATGGACAACAAACAGTACCCTCAGAAGCTGAGAGCTCCTAGGTTGAGGTGGCTGTGTAGCAGGTATTGAACCTGTAGGAGAGAGGATAGAACCCTGGGCTTGCAGGCTTTCATGTCATTTTGGTGCAGAGGGCAGTATTGCAGTGTTTTGCCAAGGTGTTAACTGCTGGGTTCTCTAACCTGGATCACTTCATGTTAGAAAGAGAACAGAACAACCCATCTGAAATTTGTAATTCCCATAGGGGATAGAGGAACACCTGAGAGAAAATTAATTATTCAGCATCAATAATGAGTATTTCTTGATGCTTCTGAGTGGACTTATATCACTTCTTAAACTGTTTTTCATGTCCCAAAACAGTGAAATTACTTGGGGAAATTATCTGCATACTTGCTTTTATAAAAAAAATTCTAAAAAAACCCCAGTCTTTTAGGCTTATCTATCTTTGCTTCACTAATACTCAAAAGCAATTTCTTACTAAAATGTGTTGACAATGTGCTGTTCCCGCTAGCAACCTCCACCCTCTTCCCTCAACAGAAATAGAAGGGATAAACTGTCAACCCCCCCTGCAAAGCCAATAGATCATTTTAAACATTTTTTTTCTCCCAAATGCTTGCTAAGCATTATGTCAGTTCCTTTTATTTTCTACTTGAATGAATTCAGTGGCAGCAGAGTAGTCATTATTGTCAACAGGAAGGCTTTATTGGTGGTGGGCAGAGAGGTCTTGCAAGTCCACTGGTGGTGAAGGCTGACAGGCTTGCCAGGTCTGGATGTATCTGTGCCAAATTTCTTCAGTTTAGTTATATGCATAACAGAATTTGATTTCCATGTCTTTTAGGACACCTTTTAGGAACAGAGACCATTGAGACCATACTGCTTTTAGTTGTTAACTTAGGGAAGAAGGTGAGATTTCATCTCAGCCCTGCTAGCAGGTGTTTTGATTGCACTGAGAAACTCTTGGGGTGCTAACATTGGGCTTGGCTCTGTGTGAGCTTGATAAGGTGCTAGCTTTAAGTAGGATCTTAATGAAACTGCCTTCTTCAATGGCTTGCAGATGCCTTGACAGTGGTTGGAGGTCCTGATCTGCAGGACAGCAGTGGTGTTTTGTTTCTCCGTGCAGACTGGTTGTCAGCTTGCAGGTGCTGGTTGCGTGTTGCATTCAGTGGAAGCTTCTTTTTCTTTCTTAGTGGTAAAGTGATACTTGCCAGATGGTTACCCAAAAACGTGGTGCTGCAGCCAGCTCAGAAATCTGCTGTTATGTTGGTACAGTGTTGTTTCCAGTGAATTTTATGAGCGAGAATGGAAGCATTTTCCTGGCTTTCTTCAAAGTGAATAAACCCTTTTCAGTTAAATGGAGATTTTGGTGGGAATAGGAGTGTTTGCCATTATAGAAAAGCAAACCATTACTGGAGTTTTTAAGTTTCCAGGCACTTTGGTGTTAGGCTAATCCAACCACTTTCTTCCTTTAAGTGATGTATGGTGGGAAGAACAAATGTCTGCCTCTTTCCAGTTTTGACTGGAAATTTTTGTAAGGAAAAAATAGTTTTTTTAAGTAAGGAATACTTCCCTTCCTTAAATCGGGTTTTTTTGTAAGGAAAAAGGCAGTTTTCTGGTTGTTTTAGTGGGTCTGGTTATCAAAGTGAGCTTTGGGTCTCTCTCACTGGTGCTACAGCTGGTTCTATGCCTGTGGGGAAAAAATGCAGCCAACCTGAAGAACTTTGTCAAAGGGCAATATCATTCCCTTGTAAACAGTGCGTTCAAGCAAATTACAGATGTAATGCAGAAATTACTGGATTAAATTCTCTAGTTGATGTTATGATTGCAGTTGTCCATCTGGCCTTAAAAACCTATGAATCTGTGATGCAGATTCAAGCGTTTTGGCTCTTGCTATAAAAGGGAATCATGATAACTTGGATCAGAATGAAGCCAACATAATAAAATATAAATCTGCAGTTAATACTAGTTTGCAAGTTCATTAAGTAGTGTATACTTTCCTCCTCCAGTGGGCTATAAATAATAGGTTCTGCTACTGCTTGCACTCTGATGTAGCTTGTTTCCACTGATGGAAATATTTCAGAGGTTCTTGCCTCTGTGTGTTTTGTCCCTACCCAATGTAGCTAATTCATTCAAGGCATCTACTCCCTGATGACGTTGATTTCTTTTAAGGGTTTGTTTTTTTCATTTGTTTTTGCTTTCTTGGGTTATTTTTGACTGTCACTTGTTGGAGTACCTTGGGTATATACTCTTTAGAGAAACACTTGGCACAACAGGGAGAGCTGTTG
Organism: Tichodroma muraria; assembly: GCA_013390105.1. Classification (NCBI taxonomy): domain Eukaryota; kingdom Metazoa; phylum Chordata; class Aves; order Passeriformes; family Sittidae; genus Tichodroma; species Tichodroma muraria. The sequence goes on along the minus strand of WAAG01002777.1, from coordinate 7,058 downwards.
GAAAATGAATGAACTGCAACAATGAACTGCAGTAAAAATCAGTGAAGATTTATGAAGCAGGAAAACTTTGACTCATTAGGATGATGATGAAGATTCCCCTGCTGTCCATGTGTCTTGGTAGTGCTGTGACCCCTGAAAGTACTGCAGGAAGGATGGGGATGTATGCACTGTAAGGAGAAACCAGCTCTGCTAATGATGATGTGTTGGCAGCTATGCCCCCTCCTTTGGGTAGAGGGGAGTGAAGGTGTGAAGCTTGGTGGAAGGTCTGTGGTGCTATTCAGGAGACATTCTGATGAAGTGCAGAGCGCTGCTGTCACATCTTGTCCTGCGCCTTGACCCCCATCCAGCCATCCACAGAGCATTTCACCTTGTGCTTAATTGTCAGTGAGTGCTCCTGTGAGAGGTTTCTCACAAGTTCTTTGGATGTAGTTGTTCCCACAGGCTGTGAGTGCTGGGTCACAAGCTGGAGCTACTACCTTCACCACCCACGAAAAGGTTGGAGCTATGTCGTGTCCTGCACTGTGTGTGCAAGGGGGGCCAGGAGCTGCAGGAGGAGCCTGTAGGAGCATGACTCCACCTTCTTTAATAGCAGACTTCACCCTCAGGCTACCAAAAATAACATCCAGATTCCTGTTCAATTTGTCACAAGTTTATTAAAGAAGAGTTTTCCTTCAGTTGTTAAAACATTTTTATTTAAGTGTTCTTGTTTAGAAATGTGCTACTTTAAAAATCATGTGATGTTTTGAAATATTTGTGCAGGCTTTGAGGAAGGTTTCTTTACTCCTGTTTGTTTTGTGATTGAAGGTGGGTTTTAGGGTCAAAGGGGATTTTCTTTTCCTCCTGTTTTAGGTATATTTCAGTGAAATAAAATACAAACAAATTCCTATGGCTTTACATATGGTTTTATCATGATATAAATTCCATCAGCTTTTGCTATCTCAACCATTTTGCCTATTCTATAGCTCTTAGGGTATACTTTGGTAGAGGATGCCTTATGGTTAACCTTAGCTTGCAAATGGTGCTACTGAAGAGCAGGATTATTCTAGTGTATGATTTATTTGAAATCAGCTCAAAGACCATGGCAACACTGAAGAGTTCAGTTTCTGTATGCCTACAGAGACTTTGCCCTGGTGTAAGCAGTGAAGGATTTCCTGGAAGATCTTTAGATACTGAAATGGCAGGAGGATGTGTAGCTGGTAGGATCAGAAATACTCAGTGTTCTAGACTGTTGGTGGGGCATTTTTGATTTTTATCTTGTTGGTTTTTTTTTCCCCTCACTTGAAATTGGAGTGAAGAAAAAAAGATGCTTCAGATGATTCTGGTCCTGCCCAGAGCCAGATGAGCCATCTCACTTCAGTGGTGGGAAAAAAATCCATGAATTGGTGGCTTCTGCTTCAGGCATTGTTCCATCATGAGAGGCCTGTCCTGCTTTCTCCTGGGCAAGCTACTGCTGCCACGTGTTTTAGGTGGCAGTGCCAGGTGGGGAGCTCTGCTGTGCTGTGGAGTGTTGGTTTAGGTCAGTGTTGAATGCCATCAGCCCTGACATTTCATGTGCTTCCTCCCAGCCACGGTCCCTGTGTAGCCATGGTTAAGCTGGCAGTTGCATGACCATGACAAGGGCATTTGAGTAAAAAGCTATATCCAGGTTCCCTGACAGAGAGTCCCAAGTGAAAGACCACTATTAATTCACCAGCTAGAGTTCAGGGCAAAGGTTTAGATCACGTCTGTTTTTACTGTAACTTGATTGCTCACCTGTAGTAACCAGCCTGTCTGAGAACAAGAGTGTATGCAAACTCCCCAGGCTATTATTCTGTATTAGAAAAAAAAAAAAATAAAGGGGGCTGTGGTATGACTTTAGACTTAATCATCATTTATCCTACCCTGAAGGCATAGAAGTTAATGATGATATAGATCTGTGTGGTTTTGTGTTCCCCTTGACTGAGCATTAGAAATAATTAGGGCTTGTGGGATGGATGCACTGATGGTGGAGATGAGCAAAAAATACTATATATTATCTTCCAAGTTTGCTGGCAGAGATACAGGTGCTAAGTGTGTGCTTATGGGGTCTGAGGTTTCTTCCTTTTTTGTTGAGGTAAAGCTAGCTGGTGCTGAGGAGAAAGGAAGTGGGAATAAATGAGTTGTGTTATTTTGGAGCCTTTTAAGATTATGGACCAAGCAGAGTTGCTGGTAATTTTTGAAGAGATTTTTTTTTTCCAGCGAGGTTAGCTCCACATTATCCCAGATGCTCCTGAGTACAGCTCTGGGTTATGCCTGGGGAGTGGGCAGTGCTGGGGCGAGTCCAGGAGTCACCAGCTACACAGGAGCTGGCACTAGACCTTTTGAAATAGGGAAGCCTTGCACATACAGCTGGAGGTGTTCTGAATTACCTCCTTTGGTGTCCCAAGTATTTGGGTTACTTGGTTGTTAAACAGCCACAGCCAAATTCATGCTAACAGTCATCACAGGCTGAATAGGGAAGAACTAGTTCTGGTCCTGTTTTTCTCTGTTCCAGGTGTCTCTTTAACCTGCTGCTTGCTCACTGATTCTTCCCCAGCCTGGTCAATTACCTTTTTTTTTTTTTTTTTTATAAAAACCATTTCAGCAGAAATGATGTTCCTGCCAGGCTGGAAGGTGGTGGGAAGAGAGGCGGTGCTGAGCCTGTTTGGGCTCCTGCAGTGGGACCAGTGTGTGTTCCAGTGACCTCTGTGGCAGAGCAGGACGGGAAGGCCGCCTGAGAGAGCATCCCCAAAGTATGCGTAGCACCACTGCCACAGGGAACCCTTGCACCTGGGCTGTTGGAGGACACACCCCCTCTTGGAGTGGGGGATGCTGGGGCCCTCTTTTGAGGCTGCATTGGGGTGAGGTAGTGACCTGGAAATGATGACATACTGAAAGTGACTGGAGATGGTGCTGATGGGGAAGATGCAGACACCTTGTATCTCGACATAGCAAGTGATAATTTGTGTTTATGTACTAGAATTTTGGGGCTTCTCAAAGCTAAACATCTCTATCCTTGGAGGTGGTTTAGGTTACTGGCTAAATATATTCATGAGAGCAGATTGATGCAGTGCAGCGGTTCAGGTGCTACACTGTGAAAGCAGCCCTGAGCAGATGCTTATGGGGCAGTCTGTGTCTGCTGTGCCTTACAGCCCCTCAGAGCTGTCTGAGCTGTGTTGGGAGCCCCTCTCGTCTCCACAGCAGCCCAGACCCAGGAACAGCTTCAAGTCACTTGTTGCATTTGCCTTCCTGGCACATGAGTTTTGAGTTACTGCATGGTGCCTGTCAAAAGGTGTATTCCATCCTATTTGTTTTGCTCTATGCAGAATTCGAGATATGCGAGGAATTGAGTCTTTTCTAGCTGGGGATTTAGTATTCGTCTCTGCTAGCTGACTCACTAGTAGGAAAATTCCCACTGACTTGACTTAGAGTTGAATGGGCTGTATCATCTTTTCATATGCAGAAAATTATTTTAAATTTGAAGTTAATAACAGCAATTTTAAAATTGTCATTGATAGAAAGATAATACAATATTTAGTTGTATCATGTTTGTTTTGTGATCTGATGTTTGAATAAAGCACTTTTTCTGCTTTTACCTTAATTAGCATGTCATGAAGAAGCTTGTGACATCAAACACAGCATCTGATTACATTCATTAGTAGCATCTCCAGGACAACTTTTAATTAAGTTGTACAATGTAGATCAATACTTGTTTTGCATCCATTGCAACTTAACGACAGGAATATACTGCTCTGCACAGTTTAATTACAGTGATTGTAATAGAAGGAATTTGAGTAAACCTGCCATTTTAGCAACTTCACTGCTGTCTCTTGCTTTTTAAAATAGTGTACAGTTATAATACGGGACATGTTATTTATGTGTGTCTTATTTTGAAAAATATTTTAGGGTCATTATTTTTATCCCAGGAATATGCTGTGTAGTTCAGGAGCACTTGGATGGCAATGCTTAGCTTCATCTGAAGCAGGAGAAATTAATGACCCTTTTACTTGGGGACTTCATAAAGAGAAAGACTGGGCATAACTGGGTGGTATATCTAGTGGTAGGTGATAGCAACACTTTTATTTTGCATGGACTCTGGGGTGGAAAGCCACCTGATCATATGTTTACTTACTGTGAATATAGTCCAGTGTAGTCTCTGAGTATTGCTTCCACCACATGTCCTGCAGTTTGGTAGCATTGACAGCTTCCAACTGTTTCCTCTTTTGGCAGGAGAAAGCAATCCAGAAATGAAAACCCTGAACCACCAAATGTGTTTTGCTCTACATCACAAAAATATATTTCACCAGGCAGAACATGTATGCCTTGTGATAGTGTCCTGCATTAATACCTGCATATTGTGAAAATATCTGGATAGACAAATCACTTTTAAGATAAGAGTTTTCCAGATCTGAGAACTCTGTTGTACTTTTTGTGTTTTGGCCTGTTTTTTTGTACAAGGGACTACAGCGGTCTGCCTTCAGTGCAGTACAATGATAAATGCCAAATTGATTTAGAGAACTTTGTTCTTTTTCAAACTGAATCGATTGCTTAGTCTTCATTTGTTTTTAGATATTCCTTAATATTTTAAAGGAGCAAGCTTTGCAGTATAGTGTATTTCTGGATCTTCTTAGTATGCCTTTGTAAATGGTGTAACCCTGAGGGTTAGTTATGATACATGCCTTCTTCAAATTTGTGCATGCAGCCTGTTTGTTTTTCTTCTGTAGCAATCTTTAAGTACCTACATCATTGCAACTTAAAGGAAAGAGCATAAAGCCTCAGCACCTATTTCAAGCTAGTTCTTGGTCTAGATATAATCATGTGCTAGATAGTCTTGAAAGTCCAATTACCAAAACTTCCAGTGAGATTTTTAAAGAGCAGGGTGGAGGTCAGGAATTGAAGAGCCAGGGAATTCCCTTCCTTTCCAGGAAGGACATGAGTACAAAAAGTGAGGTCTTACGCAGACAAATATACTGAGAGAAGTGAGTGCTGTAATCTGAAGAAGTGTGCTATTAAGGTGGATGAAAGTTGCTCCTAAATTGGGATTTTGGATGACAGTTGATGATTCGGAGACAGTCTTCTGCCTAGGAGATTTAGAGCCCTGGGCACAGGAGGTGAAAGCACCAGAAGCTACTACAGCTTTTCTTAGCTGAGTTGGTGTAGATTTAGTCACTTCTCACTTTTCAGCCAGTATTTCAGGTAGTAAGAGAGGAAAAAAAGTGTTACAAACTTGGGAATAGTTTTTTGGCTGTTTAATGTAAATTGTTGGTTGCTTGTGTGACTTAAAACTACTCACGAATTTTTGTGTGTAGAAGAAAAAAGATTCCTTACATAGCTTATTATGAAGATGTCAGACTTGGAGAAAAATGTGGAAGAGGAAGAAAATAATAGGTTCCTGATGAGATTAATATTTGCACATATAATACTTCAGAAATTAAATTTTTGTTTCATTTTTGTCCTGAGGGCCTGATTATGCCAAAAAATACATGCCACCTTAGAAGAAATGTGTCTATAAACATGCATAGATGTTTGTGAGTTTGTATTTATATCTATATACTGTATGTCTTACGTATACACATAAACGCACAATATGCATGATGTGCTTATTCCCCCCAGAAGATCAAGGTCCTAAGAATGTGAAGGATCTGGATTTTACAGAAGTTCAATACATTTGCAACTTGGTTTCTGTGGCAGATCTCAAAGGAATAAGCTAATGCATGCATAGAATTGTTTTCATTGTATGATCTCATTGTTAGGGGAGTTATTGCATTGTTATTCTGCTTTACAGAAATCCAACTTCCTTGGTTAATTATAAACAGTCTGTTTACCAGAGCCATCCGTACCTTGAAATAGCTGCTGAAGTTTGTAATCTGTACATCTTCTTTAACACAGTTTTTTCCTTTTATTTTCAGTGAATTTACTGGACTCACGTACAGTAATGGGGGATCTAGGATGGATAGCCTACCCAAAAAATGGGGTAAGTCTCTGCTGTTGTTTGCTTTCTCTCTCACGGATGATACTAATCGTTTCCATTCAGAAAGTAGACTACTGGGCTTAAAAACTCTCTAGAGTCATTTGTTGGCAATGGAGGGAAAAAAATAAACAAAACAACAAGCTGTGACTGAAGAAATGGAGCTGTGTGGCTAGGGGATTGATTTATTTATGCAGCAAAGCCAGCCACAAGTATTAAAAAAATAATCATGAGTCAGCCTCCTCACTCCTCTCCCCTCACCAAGAAAATCCATGAGGTTATTTAAATTTCTCTTAAATTATAAATTCTTGGGGTTTTTTCTTGAGCCTTTGCAGTAAGTGTGGAACACAATTTTTTTGTAAGTTAGCTTCTGAAAAGCAAGAGCTAGAAGATGACTGTTAGCTTTAAATGAGCAAGGCTGTTCACAAATACATCTCAGATTCATGGTAAAGTTCTGGGAACTGATAACACTGAAACAGGAGCTGAGTTCTAAGCACCTTGAAGAACCCCTGTCCCTTACCATTACCTATATTAAGACCTGTTCAGTCTCAAGGAGACACTACTGAAACCATGTCTGTGAGTGAAGGGAGGGTGCCAAGAAGATGGAGCCAGGCTCTGCTCAGTGGTGCTGAGCAGTAGGACAAGAGGCAGTAGGCAGCACATGATGCACAAGAAGTTCTACCTGAACATGAGGAAGAACTTGGTTATTGTGTGGGTAACAAATTGCCCAGAGGGGTTGTGGCGTCTTCCTCTCTGAAGTTACTCAAGAACTCTCTGAACACAATTGTGTGCTGTGTGCTCTGGGATGGCCCTGCTTGAGTAGGGAGGTTGGACCAGATAAGCCCTCTGTGTTCCCTTCCAACCTGACCATTCTTGTGATTCTGTAGCTGAAAGAACCTGGCCTCCTAATTTTATACTTGAAATAAATGGAGTTTAGATGCATTAATACCCTCCAGTGGTGTATCTGCTTGACCTGACTGCATCATGCAAGCAGTCTTGGTGATTTTTGGTCTTTGGTTTGGGGCATCTGCAGTGCTGTACTGTGACAGAGATTTGGTGCAGTCTTGAAAGGTTGATTTCTGCACCATGCTGG
>WAAG01002776.1:0-19983 GCA_013390105.1 Tichodroma muraria | reverse complement strand
CCTCTGTGGTCCCCTCCAGCCTGTCTCATTTTGGGCTTCTGTGAAGGCAAAAAGCCCCCTCAGAGCTGCTGCCAAGGGATGTGAACCATGAATAGGACACGTGCTGCTCTGTCCATCACCATCTTCTATCCCGCTGTTTTCCCAGTGTTTAGGTAGAAATCCATAAGCACTTTGTCACACTGGGTCACTGCATCCCCATTCCATTTCTCAGCAGGGGATTCCCATTTGTCCCAGCCAACATCCCTACTGCTTGGGAAAACACTTGGTAATTTATGGACAGCAACCAGGACAAATTCCCAAAGTTCCTCAGCCTGCAGAACTTGGTCCAGTCACCCTGAGGGAAACAGAACCCAAACCAAACACCAGAGGATCCTGAATCTGACTGTGGGGGATGAGAGGATGAGAGCTCACAGACCATGGGCTGTTTTCTTGTTCAGCACATCTGGTTAAAGGTATTTTGGAAAGAAAAACATCTACTTGATATTAAAACCTCCAGGGATGGAAAATCTCCCTTCCCTCCTGAGCTGGACCCTCATCACTGGTTTGCAACCCATTCCTCATCGGATATGGATTAGGAAGCAGCAATGGCTGCAAGAAACATCTTTCAGCAGAGATTTCTCATCCTGATGATAAGGATTCACATCCTCAGTGCCTGCTCCAAGCCCTTATCTATCAAGCCAAATCACCTCTCAATCACTCTCACAAACTCAAGGCTGTCAGAGGATGAGGCTGCAAAACCCAAATGTGGTATTTGGGAAGGGCACAGTCTAAACTGCACATGGTCATGTCTTTCCCTCTCCATCTAATTTCAGGGCTAGAGGGCTCAGGAGAAGAAACAAAGGAGCTTTTGGGAGTCCACCTGCTGTTTAACATAAACTCCTCTCTCAAAAAGTGCTTCTCAGCACAGAAAATTTAACATGAAGATCATTTCAATGAGAGCAGCTCTAGAAAGGATCAAACTTGCTCCAAGTAGCAGTGGACAAAGGGGGGTTCATGTTGTTTGCTGCAGAGAAAAATAGCACAAAAGCTTTTTATCTTTTATTCCTGGGTTTCCTTTGAAAATAGATGTAGCAACTAATCCCAACATGTTGGATGAGGCTGTCAGATCAATCCTGGGAACAATTTGTTATTAAATTCACTCTTTTACTGAGGCTCAAGGACTTTGTGCAGAAGTTCAGTTAAAAGCATGAAATCCATTATCAGCATAAGTAGGCTGGATGGGGCCTGGAACAGCCTGGGCTGGTGGAAGGGGTCCCTGTGAGTTGGAATGAGGTGAATTTAAGGTCCCTTCCAACCAAAATCCATTCCAGGATTCTGAGGTCCTACAACCATCTCACTAGGGCAAGAGGTTTGAAGCCCACCTTTGCCTAGGCCCTCCCATATTTAACAAGACCCTGGGCTTTGGCTGAGGGAAAGAGAACAGCCAAGACAAACATCCTCTCTCCTTTCTCACTTAAAGCCATGTCTTTCCCTCTTCCTTTCTCCCACTTCTCCATCTGGATTACCAAACCAGAGGATGATTTTGCCACCACCCACCCCTGCAGCCCCAGGCAGGGAGCAGGGAGAGAGCAGGACCAGCACCTCCCAAACCCCATAGCAGATGGTGAGCACAGCAGGTACAACTCGTGTGCCTATAAACTCGCTGGGCCCACTTTTATTATTCAGTGTGCCCAGCTCAAAGCTGCCCAGGACTGCTCAGCAGTGACTCAGAGGAGCTGCAGTGCCAGCTCCTCTCGGCCTCGGAAGGACTGAATCAGCCTGGAAGGTTTGTCAGGCACTGGGAAAAACTAGGACTTGTATTTGTTTCCAGATAAATTAACATCACCTTCCCGACACAATGCAGCAGCATTCCACACCCAGCCCCGAAAAGGGCCTGTATTTCCCAGGAGTTCCCAGGTGCTTTAGCTGCCACCACCTCCCAGATTTCACAGTCCCACAGAAGAACTCCTTCGAGCTCCGGGCAGGGCAGCTGGGAGGGGAACAGAGAGGGGCAGCTGCCCGGGAGCACTTTGGTTTTGGGTACCAGAATCCTGTGTTTGATCAGTGCAGGGCCTGTCCCCTGTGCTGGCACTGCTGGGACACCTCCAGTCCTGGGCCCCTCAGGACAGTGCAGACCCTGAGGGGCTGGAGCGTGTCCAGGGAAGGGAATGGAGCTGGGCAGGGGCTGGAGCCCCAGGAAAGGCTGAGGGAGCTGGGAAGGGGCTCAGCCTGGAGAAAAGGAGGCTCAGGGGGCCCTTCTGGCTCTGCACAGCTCCTGACAGGAGGGGACAGCTGGGGGGGTCGGGCTCTGCTCCCAGGGAACAGGGACAGGAGGAGAGGAAATGGCCTCAGGCTGGGCCAGGGGAGATTTAGGCTGGATATTAGGGAAAATTTCTTCCTGGAGAGGGTACTCAGGCACTGGCAGGGGCTGCCCAGGGAGGTTTGGAGTCCCCACCCCTGGAGGTGCCCAAGGAAGGCCTGGATGTGGCACTCTGGGCTGGGGACAAGGTGGGGATCAGGCACAGCTTGGACTGGATGGTCTGGGAGGGCTTTTCCAACCTCACTGATTCTGGGATTAAGAGAAAACCAACAAACAGCAGCTTCCCCAAGAGTCCCTGCTGTCCCAGCGTGTGATGCTGCCTCGTGCAGCTGAGCAGGGCTGGCAGAGCAGGGTTTCACCAACTGGAACAACCATTAATTGGCTCTTGTGTTATCAGTGTTTCAAGGACCCTTCAAAGTGCAGTTGCTTGGAGGAGAAAATGCACCTGCTAGTGGAGCTGCTTTCTCCTCTCCTCTTCACCTTGCCCAGGGTATTTTTAGCTGTATGGACAGACTTGCCAATACTTTCACCTTCAATTGTTTGCAAGGAAACTTCTCCCAGTAATGAACACTCAGGGTCAAGAGAGGCAGCAGGAACGAAATGATGGGCAAAAGCAACTTCCCAAAAGGCTTTTTCAGTATTTTGTGCCCTCAGTATTTTAGTTCCCCTTCTTCCCACAGATTTCCCTGCTCACAGAGAATTTAGTTTGCACTTGATTTCAATACCCTCAGTTTGGCCTGAGGTTTTGCACAAGAGAGCTGTACCTCCACACACAAAAGCACCTGACCACGCTGCCCATGTGCCTTTGCAGCAGAAAGTGCCACCCAATTCCTCTGAGTCTCACAGACCCACTTAGATAACTTAGATAATCTAAGTTAATTTGGCAGAGAATGGTTCAATACTGTCATCTGAGAAGGCAGGAAAACTCATTATCCCAACAAAACCTCATTATTCAAAGGCAACAGCCTCTCTTGGCTGTTCATCCCAGCAGGTAACGTGTCGACGTCAGCCAGATCAGTAAACACAGCCCTGGCTTCCATCAGGGCCCAGGAGCAGGAACAAGAGAGGCAGACATGCTTGTGAGGCACTATTCTTACCCATTCATGTGCTGCTGGGCCCAGGAGTGCTTCATTAATTACTCCAAAACTCACCTGTCACACAGAGCCTGAGCTGACGCCACCCTAGGGTCAGACCCCAGGTCACTGCTCAGCTGAGTCCAACACACACAGGGCAAAAGTCCCCCCTGCTGCTATGCTCAGATCCCCTGGGTTGGGTCAGTCTTCCAGAAACAATGCAGGTTTCTCTGGAGCAGGAGGGTGACAGAGCTACCAAACTCCAGCGCACACATTTTAATGTCCTTTGTGTGCTGCCATTTCAAGGGAGCCTCTGAGAACCAAAGCAGAGGAACACAGGGGATTTACGACTCTTCCCTGAATTTCCAGCTTTCCTTCAGCAGCCTGGTCTTAGTGTAACCCCTTTGTTAGGAAATCTATAATTTGATAATCTCTTCATCCCTCACAGCACCTTTTATTCACAGCATTTACTGCCCCATTTGACACACACATTCTGCTCTAGAAAACCACTCAAACCTGCTGCACTTTGCACACCTGAACACTCCAACCATGAGATATACTCCCAACACACCTAGAACCCACTCCATGGTGCATCTTAAAGCCTCACAAGTCTTTTACTTCTGCAGAAAGTAGAAGCAGGTAAGGTGAAAAGGAAGAAAAAAGGTGTGGTTAGTCAGCTAAGTGTAAAAGGAAGGAAAAAGCCATTTAAAAGTCCATTCTTAAGTAGGTACCTTTTCAGCCAAGGCCTTTAAGCTGTCTAGAAACCTCTGCCAGAAGTCCTTGAAGAGGGGTCTGTCAATCCTCCTCAGGCTCTCCTTGGTGCTGGCATCCACACTGACATAGAGCTGGGTCACAGGCTCCAGCCTCCTGCAAAGGGGAAAGGGAATTGCTGCTTTCAAAAATCTGCTGCTTGAGTTTGTGCTCTCCTACAAAAGCAGGCACAGGAACTGGACAGTATTTCCAGGGAAAGTTCATCTCTGCCAAGTGACTATCGGCAGCAGCAAGGTGTTATAACCTCAACAAACACCCCCAAGGCTGAGAACTCACACACACAGCCCTTGGCTGACAATTTCATTGTCATTTCCACCCTGCACCAGGACGGATTTCACTCCAGAGGAGCTGTAACACATTGGGAAGGGCTTCCCAAAGGAAGGGGTTTAGCTGAGGCACGGAAAGGTTCTGCAATCCACAAAGGCCTGCCCTTTCTCCACCATCTATTTGGCCCATGGGAAAACAATCCCATTCAACAGAAATGGACAACAGGAGGAATTTCTTCATAGAAAGGGTGGTCAGCATTGGAAGGGGCTGCCCAGGGAGGTTTGCAGTCCCCATCCCTGGATTTGCCCAAGGAAGGCCTGGACGTGGCACTCAGCACTCTGGGCTGGGGACAAGGTGGGGATCGAGCACAGCTGGGACTGGATGATCCTGGAGGGATTTTCCAGCCTCAGGGATTCTGTGACTCTAAATTCAGCCCTAATTCAGCCGGTTCCTACTGCTGGAGGTGCTAAACTCCCCTGACCTGCAGCAGGATCATCAATGACATTTTTGAAGGGATCTCAAAGCTGTTTAGAAAATAGACCCACACACAAACCATCACTGTGTTCTCCTTCCACTGCCAAGGCTCTTCTCCCACAGAAATCCTGGAGCAAAGCCTTTTTGGCTGGTCCCAGCATCTGAGAGCCCAACACTGGGAACTCCTGAAGGGACTCAACCTCCTGTGCTGTGGGAAGAGCCTGGGTGGAGCCTGATCCCTTCCATAAATGCCAAGGGAATAAAGGAGAAGCAGCAACACCACAGTCCATCAGCAAAAGGATCAAAGGCCTTAGGAACAACCCAGAAAGGAGCTCCCTCAGAATCCCAGGATCACTGAGGTTGGAAAAGCCCTTCAATGTCACCAAGCTCAGCCTGTGCCTGATGCCCACCTTGTCACCAGCCCAGGGCACTGAGTGCCACGTGCAGGCCTTCCTTGGGCACCTCCAGGGGTGGGGACACAACTCCGGGATGGAGACAAACCCTTTCCACTGACAGAAGCGACAAAGGCAGTGAGTGTAACACACCCACCCCTCGTGACATCTCCCACCCCAGGGGCTGCAGCATCAACAACCACCTCCCAGTGTACCACAGAGCTCTCAACATTTGGGGGCAGCATTTTGGGAGTGTTTTGTGTGAAGTCTGTAATGAGCAGGCACCAGTCCCAGCTTCAGATGAGAAGAAATCAGAAGCTATTGTTCAGCTGCCAAACAGTGCCACCTAAAAATACACTGTCACCCAAAGGTGACAGAGGGACAAGAACTGGCCAGAGTGAGACTGATCAGAGCTCTTTGTGTCCAGAAAAATCCACTTAATGTGGACACTCAACCAACCATTGGGATACATTCTCTATGTGTGTGTTTAGACAGCAAAATGAAATAACCCAGAACAAACTGAACATTTCAGGTTAAAATCTCAGTTTTGTATAAAAGTTTGTCTGGACTGTCAGTCCAAAGCCAGACTCCAAAATGATCAAATGTTCTGGGCCTAAGTGAAGTGCTCAGTTTCCAGGAATACTGAGCCAAACTCTTTCTTTACTCAGTGCTGTCTTTGCTTAATTAAAAGGGGCCCTAATGAAGATTGAGCAGGTGCTTTTCAAAAGAGGGGCTGAGAAAAATCATCTCTTCTCAAACCTAGGGACAGGCAGAAGCCAGACTCACTGTCAGCATAGGGAAAATGAAGGAATTAGAATTGATCCCAGGGAGGGATTTCAGCCCCAAACAGGAATGGTCCACAGGGCTCTGCATGGCTGAGAATCGAGCCCAGATGAGCTGGGTTCGTTCTGCCAAGGGGCAACAAGGAGGAAGGGCAGCCATGGGTGCAGTGAGAACAGGGCCACAGACTGGTGCTCCTGGGACACAGCTCCAGTGCAGAATAACAGCAATTCCAGCTGTGTGGTACCAGGATGGATTTGGGGTGTGAATTTTCGAGCTAGCTCAGACACCTGAGGTGATATCCAGGAGACCAAATCCATGGCATTTACACACGGACATGGGCAGAAATCCTGAGCTGAAATCTTCAGCTGAGCTGTGCAACTCAAAGAAATTGACTTCAGGCCTCCAGCCCTGAGGTGGTTTCACCAGGCAGGCAAGACAGAGCCCACAAGGACCAGAAACAGCAACATCAAAAATGAGTATTTGCTGGTGAGCATTAATAATCATCTGCTCATTATTGGTATTATTATTGATCATAAAGGCAAACCCACACATGAGTGTTGTTCACAGCCATGGATCAGAGACAGGAGCCAGGTACAGGTTCAATAGGAGCTCTCCTGGTGTAAAACCTCCCAGTTTATTGTGAGCCAGGGGCAGGTGAAGCTGCAGCCCTAAGAGAGGAGGAGGAGGAGAGGAAGGCACAGGGGGTACCCACTGGAGCCCCTGTCCTGAATCCAGCAACACCCCAGGCCACACTGCCCTCTCCCAGAAGGGGTTGGGAGGAACCTTAAAGCTCATCCTGCCCTGGGCAGGGACACCTTCCACCATCCCAGGCTGCTCCAAGCCCCGTCCAAGCCTGGCCTTGGACACTGCCAGGGATCCAGGGGCACCCTGTGCCAGGGCCTCCCGACCCTCCCAGGGAACAATTCCTTCCCAATATCCCATCCATGCCTGCCCTCCGGCAGTGGGAAGCCATTCCCTGTGTCCTGTCCCTCCAGCCCTCGTCCCAAGTCCCTCTCAGCTCTCTTGCACCAGAGGTCACCCTGCGATTGCAGGATGAACTTTTTTACTACAGCTCCCCTGCTGACAGCACAGAAGTGAGCTGGGTGACTACTTCAGTTCCCATATTAAGCAAATAATATGCTTTGTTGAGCCAAAGATCAGTTGCANCGTCCCAAGTCCCTCTCAGCTCTCTTGCACCAGAGGTCACCCTGCGATTGCAGGATGAACTTTTTTACTACAGCTCCCCTGCTGACAGCACAGAAGTGAGCTGGGTGACTACTTCAGTTCCCATATTAAGCAAATCATCTGCTTTGATGAGCCAAAGATCAGTTGCAATTTTTAGGACAGCAAGACTAGCATTTTATCTCCTTCTTTTTTGTTTCTTTTTAAAAAGATTCAGCAGATCCGAAAAGTGCAGCTTCAAAATAGAGTGTGTGCTCTCTTTTTAAACTGCTATATTTAGGAAAGAGCAATTTCTATCTACCCGGCACATAATACATGACTTAAAGTAACTTGATTACACAATTATTCAATCATTTGGAATGCCCTTGTAGTGTATAATTACTCACTCCCAAACTGCCAGCGCTCCCCCTTCAGTGGCAGATTCAGACCACGAGGAGTGCAAAGGAAGCTCTCCCAGGAGCACTGACACAGAGGAAGAGCTGGAATGAGCTGGGTGACATACCAAGGCCACCCTGCCCACAGCTCCAGGGCTGGACTTGCTGCTGTTCTGAACTGCTGGGATTTCTCCCAGCCTCCCTGGAGCTGCACTTCCCCAAGTGCTGCACTTCCTTTCTACACTTTGGTAACAGCAGCCTGGATGCTCCAAAGCATCAGAAAAAGGGATTCTTTACCTTTGTAAAGACTCTGCAGGAGTTCATTAAAATGTTTGGAAGATTTCGCTCAAGTCCCTCTGAGGGAGGAGGGATCCCACTCAGAGATCCCAAAGTGGATCCCACTTTGCTGATGAATATGTGCTTGTCACCTTATCCTGCTGGGGATGCTGGGCTGGACAGAGCTTTGGATTGAGCCTTTACAGCTGCTCCTCTGGGATCAGAACAAAGATCAGCCCCAAAAGGCCATCTCTGAGCTCAGTGCCCTGCTCTGGCTGGCAGAAGGACAGAAGTTATCCCTGCCCCAGGCACAAAGCACAGCTCACTCACTGCTCCCCTCCTGCCACGTTCCATCCTCTCCGCTTCCACGAGCACAGTTTGTTTAGGAGGTACAGAAAAATCAAAAAAAGAAAATCAAACTGAGCGGGAGAAAGGGATGAGAAGGAGCAAGGGGAGATTGAGGTTAAAATCAGATGCTGAGGAGGATTCTTCATCGCCAGCGCTTGTGTGGAGGGGACTCTGAGGGGCCTCTAAATGGGATTAGGACACAGGTCAGCACTCCAATATTTCAGGAGGAAGTTTAGGAGGAATTTCCTGCAGCTCTTACCTGATCTCCTCGGGGAACTGAGCGTTGGTGACCAGGAAGGTGGAGATGCCGTGCTGATGCAGGAGCCTCACGAAGCGGTTGATGTGTGGGTACATGATGGGCTCCCCCACCAGGGACAGGGCACAGTGCTTCACTGCCAGGGCCTCCTCCAGGCGAGCTGCCTTCACTCCTGCCACGCCTGCGAAGGGCAGAACAGCCTTAAATCAACAGTGCATGGGACCCTGAGCAACCTGATCTGGAGGAAGGTGGCTGAGAAGAGCAGCTGGACAAAGAGGGGACACTAGGCCACAGCCAGGGCCCAGGAGCAGCTCTGCAGCACTCAGCAGCAGCACCCAGAGACTGGGTGTGCCCTGGACACTGCTGACAGCAATTTGCTGGTAACACCTGAGCCAAGATTAAACCTTTGAGCCAAGCTCTCCACTGCTGAGACCTCAGGGATGCTGTTGAATGCTGAGACACGAACACACAGGGCAGCTCAACGCTACTTCAAGCAGGTGTGTTAAGAAAGCAGCCCAGGTCGTGGCTGTGCTGCTGCTGGTCCCCGTGGGCCTCCAGGAAGAGCAGCTCCCAGAGGAGCTGAGCACAGCTCCCCGAACACAGCAAGGGACTGAACCCAGACTGGAAACAGCACGTGCAGCTCCACAGAGGATGTGATCAAAAGAAAACCCAGCACATGGCACAGTCCTGAACAGCCAGAGACCTTTCAGAAGGAAAACACAAGGAGCTCAAACGTAGCGTCCCTGTGAAAACACCACCTGAGTCCCAGTCCTGATGCCCACGGGAGGGAGGGGGAGCTGGATGCTCCTCCAGCCCACCCACACCTGACCAGGTACTCAGGACCCTGGATGAAATCAGCCGCCTCTAAACAAGCTTTTGTTCCAAATCTGTCACTTCACATTTCTCTGACGTGCCTTGATGTACTTGAATCCTATCTGAGGCTTTAGACTGGGGGCTGGTCTGTTTTAAAGATAAAAAACAAAGCCTGGAGTGTGAATCCAGGTCCTCAGCTCCCCTCTTGTTGCCTTGACGCTGCAGTACAGAAAATTACAGCTCTGCTGCAAAGCCCAGATAAAAGAGGTGTTTGTGGATATTGCTCCAGCCTCACGTAGCAAAGCTGGTTTGGAATCAGAGGAGGGCTCAGTGCATTTTCAAGCATCCAGGCTCAGTCCTGAGGAAGTGACAGGACTAATGGTTATTCTATAGAAACCTGACAGCACTAAATGAGAGCTTTATTGGAGAAGAAAGCAGCATCTCCAGCACAGGCTGAGATTAAAGGACTAAGTTTCATATTCCTAAAACTAATGCAAGTCAGTTTTGGAATTAATTAATTTCTCTCTCTCAGCATTTTGCATCTGGACTCTCATAATTACCCTGCCAGCTTTATAAGCAGAAGAGCAAAATCCCAACATCCCCTAAAGTTTGAGTGGAACTTCCCCAAAACAGTTTACACCAAACTTGGCACATCCACCCAGAGGAGGGAGTGGGTTTGTACACAACCATTTGAGCACACAAATCACCAGCCAGGCAGGGATAAACTGCCCAGATTGGTGAATTCCAGGAGGGCAGGGACCCTCCTGAATCTCTGTGGCTCTGCTCCTGCCATCATCTCCCAGCAGAGCACATCTCCCTGGAAAAGCTGATTCCAGCTGCTCCACTAGCTTGGGAAAAGACAGCACCACCTGGCACAGCACCCTGGGGCGGCTGGGGGCTGACTTTGGTACCCCTTGTAAGGACCTGAGCAGCACCACAAGAGCCTGGGGGACAGAGGGATGAGGGACCTGCTCTATTATGCGGATCCATGGGTACTCTGAGGAGTTCCTAGGACAGGTCATGCATTTTGCTTTGGATTTTTCCCTATATTATCAGACTCCCACTCACCCATTCCTGAGTTATGCTTCCATCCTGTGCGTGCCCTTTGCAAGGGCATAGAGATTTACAAGTCACTCCCCAGAAAAATGTATCCATCACATAAATTTCCCAGCCCTGCTCCCTATCAGTGAGGTCTCTCCATCATTTACTCCAAGAGAGAATTATGGGGCTTGAATGGCTGTGCTCTCTAAACCCAGTACAAACTGTGGCAACACTAAAGCAGAAGATGATTTATCATCACCCACAGGCACCCAGAGTATAGAGGGCTATCCTGTAGGGTATCCTAAACACTAAAGGGACGCAAGAACTCTGTTCCTTCAAAGGAAATCTTGTTTTTACTGCCAATGGGTTGAATGAATAAAGCAGCAGATGAGCTCACCAGTTTCTCTGGCCCATGGAACGGGTGTGTGGATGCATCTGCCTGCACAGCTCTGGCACTGGGACTGGAAAGAGCAGCACCAATTTATTCAAATGGCTCAGGGAGGTACCTGAGCAGCAACCCCAGACACTCCGGCCCTGAGGACTCCCTAGTTAAGACACTTCCCATGTTTCATTCCCTGGAAACCCAAACAGTCTTTTCTATGACGGGGCCAGGGTCCAACACCTCAGCCCTGCTGGGACACCTCTGGAGTCCCTGTGGGTGCCCAGCCAGTGCTGCAGAATCAGACACATTAATGTTGGGAAATGGAGATGGAATCCAACCATTCCCCCAGCACTGCAAGGTCACAATTAACCCATGTCCCCAAGTGCCACATTCCACACAGTTTGTAAATCCCTCCAGGGATGGGGACTCCACCACTGCCCTGGGCATCTGTGCCAGGACTAGACAACCCTTCCCAGGAAAGAATTTCCTCAGTGACCACCGTGATCCTCAGGGTGAGGCCTGAGGCCGTTCCCTCTCCTCCTGTCCCTGTTCCCTGGGAGCAGAGCCCAACTCCCCTGGCTGTCCCCTCCTGTCAGGAGCTGTGCAGAGCCAGAAGGGCCCCCTGAGCCTCCTTTTCTCCAGGCTGAGCCCCTTTCCAGCTTCCTCAGCTGCTCCTGGGGCTCCAGCCCCTGCCCAGCTCCATTCCCTGCCCTGGACACGCTCCAGCCCCTTGCTGTCTTTCTTCGAGGTGCCCAGGACTGGAGGTGCCCCAGAAGTGCCAGCACAGGGGATAGAGCCCAGCCACAGCCCATCCTCCATTCCCCACAGCAGCCTGGGCCACCTCACTGCTCCAGCAGGTGGTTCCTGCGGTTTTGGCTGGCTTTTTTCTCAAAAATCAATCCCAGTAAATGCCCGTGGTCTCTGTGCAGAGCTGCTGGGCTGGCTGGAGGAGCCACTCCTGCTCCTGCCCGAGGCAGCTCCAGCCCTGGCACCACACGCTGGGGACTCTGCTCCTGCCAGAGCTGAATCTTTGCCTGTCCCTGGCTCAGTTCGCTCACGATGCTCCTACTCAATTGGGCTTTCACTGCTTCCACTCTAACAAACATTTCCCCACACACCTGGGGAAAGAATAAAGTAGAATTCCCTAAATGGAACAGGAACTCCTGGACTTTTCTTACTGATTTTTCTTCTCCTTAATAAACCTTTGACTCACAGCAGCCAGGACAGGAATCTTGCCATCTATCACTAGAAAAATAAACCAGCTTTTCTTTTCCCACTTTACAGCACAGTTCTGGTCCAGAGCTTTTCTTTTTCCTCCTTTCACAGTTCCAGGTCAATGGTAACTGTGCTCAGATGCACAGGCATATTTCAAGTAATATTTATGAATTTGTTTAACAGAAAACAGGCTCCAGAAAGAATTGGGATGTCCTGAGAGGCCCCCTGACACTTCAGCAGTATTTCAGATGCTGAAAAGTCTATCCACAATCATTCCTTCTCCTCAACCCATTTTGGGAAGACAGCAGGGTCAGGGAAGAAGGTTATTATTCCTCAGTGCAGGGTGATAATGGCCTTTCTCCGTGGCCTTTCTCCGGACACTTGAAAGCCTCCGGGGCNTGTGTAACTTGACCCTCCCAAACAGAAACCAAGGCTGCTGTCTCTTGTTCTGGGCATAGGGACAACAGACAGGTGGGACTCCCAGCATGGACTGATCTGAGGTTGTGGATCTCCTACAGAACCTCCCAGTGCTCCAGAACCACAGAATAACTGAGGTTGGGATAAACTTCCAAGATCATCAAGTCCAAACGTTCCCCCAGCACTGCCAAGACCACCACTAAACCATGTCCCCAAGTGCCACATCCACATGAATTTTGAACATTTCCAGGGATGGGGCCTCCACCCCTGCCCTGCACAGCCTGTGACAGGGCCTGGCCTCCCTTTCAGGGAAGAAATTTCCCCAGTATCCATCCTGAGCCTCCCCTGGCCCAGCCTGAGGCCATTCCTCTCCTCCTGTCCCTGTTCCCTGGGAGCAGAGCCCGACCCCCCCGGCTGTCCCCTCCTGTCAGGAGCTGTGCAGAGCCAGAAGGGCCCCCTGAGCCTCCTTTTCTCCAGGCTGAGCCCCTTCCCAGCTCCCTCAGCCTCTCCTGGGGCTCCAGCCCCTTCCATGCATCCATTGACTCAACCATGGTGTTTCTCCAGGTGCCCCTGAGGTAAAGCCCTGTCCTGAGTGAGCCACTCACCCTCCCCAAATTCCCCTGCAAAGCTGTTGAGGGTGTTTCAGTACCACCACATCTGGGACAGGGGACATCTGAGTGCCAAAGAAACCCCAGGCTCAGGAGTGAGGCTTCCCTGGAGCTGCTGCTCCAAACCAGCCACGTGAGGAGAATGAAGCCCATGGGGCCCTAACCTGAGCTATTTTTCCACCCATTATCCAACTGCAGAGATTGAGACAGAGCAGCTCTGCTCTGCTGACAGAAGGGTTTTGTGCCTGTCACATCCTGAATCCATTGGATTCTCTTTGAGCACAGCCAACATAAACAATTGGGTTCCCAAAATGATAGCCAAGGCCAGGGCTCATCTTGCACGTTTTATGGCTGTTCCACTCCATTTGTGCTGCTCACAGGCAGTTGAGGAGAGCAGAACCCTGGAGCTGTCCTGCCAAGCTGGCCAGCCCTGCCAGCATGCACAGTTGACCTTGGCAGAGTAACCAGATCATCACATTTGGGAAATAAAACCCCCAGCCTTCTCTATAGTTATAGACACAGAATATCAAACTCCCAGGGAATTTCTGTGGGAAGCAAGCTGCAGTGCTTCCCAGAGGTGCTGTGGGACTGCTGCTCCAGTCACAACCACAGGTAGTGAATAATTCCTGAAAATCAAATCCCCTGCTTGCTGCTGCTTCATTATTCATGAGACAAACACAACCCAGGAGTTCCAGGGCTAACACAAAGCTGGGTATTAAGGCTGGCAGTGTATTTCCTATCAGGTAAGAGGCTGATTGCTTTTGCTTCCTACCTGCCCTTACTCTTCCAGAGAAGCCAGGATCCCTCATCATCCAAGCTGGCTTTAACCACTGTGGAAGGCTCTGTGCACACCAAGGGAAAGGATTTGACAACTACCAGGATGCACCAGAGGCAACTCCACTCTACTCCCTCCAGGCAGCAGCACATGCTCAGTGCCTGAGACTCATTCCAGAAAACATTAAATGTGCCACAGCAGTTTCTTCTCCCCCATCTTCCTGATATCCTGATATTCTGAACATCAGGCCTCCTTCCCAAAGGACCAGAACATTCTCACCTGTTCTGAAGATGTCACTGCTGGTTATCCTCTAACAGGATCAGGGGTGGGGACAGAGGAAAAGTTACCTTTGAACTGCCTGATCATATTCTGGTGCTTCTCAATGGCCTCCTGCAGGATCACCTCGGGCTGGTCCATCTTCCACCGCCACTCGGTGCCCACGGGGTTCGTGTGGTGTCTGAGGGAAGAGGGGACAGTCACTCCCTGTCACTTGGAACCCACCTGGAGAACTCACCTGCCACCTGGGGACTTTGGCATCAACAACATTCAAAGAAACGAAAGATCCTCAGCAACCTCGTGCTGCTGCCCCAACCTTTGGATGTCACCTCTGAACACCACTCTCACACGCCTCTCCTTCCAGGCTCTGGTCTCCCAGAAGGAAGAACAGGCCTTGTGAATAATATTAAACTTTATGCACCTATTTTCAAGCACAGGTGAAAGGTTTCTAAGCTAAAATAATGTCTGCAAAAAACTCCATAAAGAAAGGGAAACTGGTTCTGCCTCCTCTTCTGCCCACAGCTGCACAAAGCTCTGGAGAAGGGAGGTCCCAGGCCATTTTTAGTTCCATTTTAAAGGTACCAAGCACCACCCTGAGGACAGGATTTGTTTCTACACCAAAGTTTGTGTGGTGCTCTGGTACCAGGACAGATAAGGGCAGGCTCCTCCAACCCCCCTGAAGGCAGCAGGAAGCTTGCACTGTACCAGGGATGCATTGCTGCTGGATCTGAATCATCTCCCAGATTTTCATCACCCTGACCCAAGCAGATTGCAGGGGAAGAATCCCATATCCTCCATCTGAGGAATAGCTGGGTCACACTGGGGTGGGAAGTCAACCTTGCCTGGAAAGGATCACTCTCCCTGTATTTCATTTTCTTGGAAAACAGCAAAAGCCAACCCAGCTAAATCAACCCAAGCACCTGAAAGACCCATAGAGTTCCTACCCATTTCTTTATTAGCATGAGAGGATCATCCAGCCCTTAAATATCATTTTAAGGAAGTCAATGAAATTCTGTGTTTTCACCTCCTTGTTCTCTCTCCATCTTTTCCTGCTTCATCCCAAAATATGCTCCAAAAGTCCCTTCAGTTTTTCCCTACAACTCCCCCTGCAGCCCACAGAGTTCATTAGAAGCAGCACATTGTGCAGGGTCTTTCACAAAAGCCCTTGGATTAACTCATCTCTGGACAGGAAAACAAGGCCAACCAAAATACACTCCTGACACTCCGTTTTCCAGTCAGGTGACCTCTGCTTCCTGCACCACCCCTGGAAGTCAGCTCTGGGGACGCCTGAGATGTTACAGCTGCATTCAGCCTTCCAGCTCCAGGGGATTAGGACAAGACTCCCAGCATTTAACTGAGGGAGAAGGGACAGGGAAGCACTTTCTCAGGATGAGAGGGCTGATCCAGGCCTCACTGGAGACAAGCAAAATGCTCCCACAAACCTCTGGACAAGGAGGAAGGGATTAAAACCAAAAGAGAGTAGGTTTGGGTAGGACATCAGGAAAAAATCTCTCCCTGTGAGGGTGGGCAGGCCCTGGCACAGGGTGCCCAAAGCGGCTGTGGCTGCCCCTGGATCCCCGGTAGTGCCCAAGGCCAGGCTGGACATTGGGGCCTGGAGCAGCCTGGGATGGTGGAAGGTGTCCCTGTCCATGGCAGGGGGTTGATCTTGATGGCCTCTAAGGTCCCTTCCAACCCAAACCAGTCTGGGATTCTGGAATTCTTCAAGTGAGAAACACCTGCAGCTGCACCCTCTGACAGTGCTAAAACACAAACTCCAAACCCAGGCTCAATAAAATCAGCCTTTTGGCCCAAACATTTCTTCACCCACTTCAAGAGCAAAGATTCAAACACTGCTCTCAAACTTCACCACCTCAAGGATCCTTTAAGCCAAAACAGCTTTTTGAATTTCCCCTTTATTTCCCCATCTGGCAACATGGAAAGTTTTCTGAATGTCAGCTATAAAAGGCATTTATAAAACTCTTCCATGTTTAACTGCAAAACCTGTACCTTGTACATTTAATAGGGCCAGCTGGCAGGAAGTCAATAGGCTCTGGGTGCACCCTGGACAGCTATTAGTGTCCAACAGGCCTTGCATTTTTAACACATCCCACTGTTTAATAAACATACCAGGTCAAGTCTACAGAGCTGCTTATTTGGCAAAAAGGAAGTTCTCTGCCAAGAGGAGGATAAAGCAGTAATGCCTTGGGCTCAGGAGATTGTTCCCCCATCCCCAGCACAGAATTCCAGAGTCACTTTCCCATAGCCCCAGGCTCTGTGACCTCCCATCATCCATCTCACTGGCTGTATCAGTACTGACCAGGAATTTGTGTCCTTCCTTCCTTCTCCTTCCTTTCCTTCCTTTCCTTCCTTCCTTCCTTTCTTTCCTTCCTTCCTTCCTTCCTTTCCTTCCTTCCTTCCTTTCCTTCCTTCCTTCCTTCCCTCCTTCCTTCCTTCCTTCCTTCCTTTCTTCCTTCCTTCCTTCCTTCCCAAAATAACACAAATAAAATGAAATCTTACCCAAACCCCCACACAGCAGAAAACCTTGATTTTAGTGGAGATTCCAGGTGTGAAACAGGATTGCTTTGCTCCTTCAGAGACACCTCAGTGCCACAGCCCCACAGACTCCAGGAAACACGATGGGAAGCTCCTGCTGGCTCCCCTAGAATCTCCCCAGCCTCCCAGTCTGCTCCCATCCAGCTTTCCCTGCAGTCTCAGCACACCAGGATCCACCAGGAGCATGGGACAGAATTCCCAGTGTCCCTGGCAGGTCCTGGGAGCCCTGTGAAGGTGCAGCTTCCCCAGGGCTGTGATCTGCCTCCTCAATCACTTGGGGGCTATTTTAATAAACCAGCTTTTGCTTTTCACATTCTGCAAATGGTTATTAAGAAGCTCTGAGGGCAGATGCAACTCGGGTATAAAATATCATTTACTGCAGGCATCGACTGACCCAGGGTGATACCTGGTGGGGAACAGGAAGGTGAGGAAGTGCTGGTGGCAGTGACACGAGAGGACAGAGCACATCATTCCCAGGGAGGGCAGGAGCAGAATAAAAATAAGGAGAGTTCAAGAAGCAGTCTCAGTGAACCCTGAGAGGCAGCAAGGAGATCCCAGAGGAGAAGAAGAGCTTAAGGGAAAAGAACTCCAGGAGAACTGGCAGTTTTGGAAGCCCTATTAAGGCAGAAGTGCAAACTGCAGCAATAAAAAGCAAAGACAAAACAACAAAATCAATCTGCTCTTCTGCAGCCTCGTGAGCCTCCAGCTGCAAACAAAAGGAGGAGCACAAAAACACAGGGACATCAGCAGAAAGGGGAAGGCAAAACATCAGCCATGACCAGGAAAGGACACACAAAAGAAACCCCAAGGACTTTCCCTGGAATGGTGGGAGGAGAAAGAGGGAGACCACAAAAAAAGCTTGGGCAATGCAGAAGCCAACCATGTTTAATGTTCCTGCTGGTACAAAATGAAACCTGGCAGTACCTTTTCTTCTGCACCTCCTGACAGCAACAGGAGGAGCCCAGACTGGGCTGGACCAAGATACGGAATCTGAATTAAATGTTTTCCCCAGGATGGGTAAAGTCACCCTGTAGCAGGCTGGATAAGTTGGCTGGGAGGATCAGAGGGTGCCAGGGCTGGCTTAGACTGGATATTAAGGGAAATTTCTTCATGGAAAGGGTTGTCAGAGGGCAGTAGTGGACAGGTTTGAAAGTCCCATGGATGTGGCACTTGAGGACAGGGTTTGGTGGCCTTGGTAGTGCTGGGGGAACAACTGGACTCAAAGATCTTAGAAGGCTTTTCCAACCAAAAGGATTCTGTGATTCTCTTCCAATTGAAACCTTAAAGATGAAGATGCCCCATGCTGAAAAGCTCCATCCCAACTCTGAGATGCTCCCTTTTTTAAGAGCAGAATCTCCCGAAAGGCAGGTGATGCCCAGTGTCCTGTGCTTGTGTCCACCCACCCCACCCCATC
The DNA here is from genome assembly GCA_013390105.1 of Tichodroma muraria. Lineage (NCBI taxonomy): Eukaryota > Metazoa > Chordata > Aves > Passeriformes > Sittidae > Tichodroma > Tichodroma muraria. The sequence goes on along the minus strand of WAAG01002776.1, from coordinate 1,994 downwards.
CCTGAACCCTCATCAGCACATCTTCCCAGACTATTCCAAAACTCTCCTGAATGTCAGAATGTGCAAATTCACTTTCAAAGCCCCCAGACACTGCCCCACACCAGTGACTGCTGGACCTGGCACCATCCCCTGGAGGGACTCCCAAGACCCAGCGTGGACATTTCACAGCTCATAATCTGTTTATATTCACTACTGAGGCCATAAATTTGGGACCTGATTGTAACAAGTCCCAGGACCTTAAAGAAGTCCAAGTCCAGGAGAACACAAAGTGCTATAAAAGGAAAATCAGAGATTTCAACCCACACATGAACATTTTCTCCTAGAAATGCCTCAGATGACAAAGCTGGCAGAGCAGCACATGACAGTACCAAGACTCTTTTTTTTAACACTTTTTTTACCAGGGGCATGAACTGGGCACATTGCCTGATGTGCTGTCCCTCACCCCAGTTATTTGGTCATTTCAGGAGCTCCTGGCAGACAGACAGGCCCAAAACTCAACAAACCAGTGAAGAATCCAATGTGAGGAATGAACTTTGGTCACAACAGATCCCTTCTGGAAACAAAATCATAACCAAACTGAAACCCTGGAAGAAAAAAAGAGCAGCAGCTGAGCAGAACCAGGACTGGGGGCTGGACATGCACAGAGATGCTCTGAGCTTTCAGGCTCAGCTTCCAGGTGTTCCAAACCTGCAGCATCCACGTCTTTGATATCAATACTCCCCATTTTCCTGAGGAATTTACCCTCTGGAATCAAGTTAGTTACTGAGCAGAAGCTTTTGTTTTCCTGTTTTCAGTTTCTTCTTAATTTTTTGAAGACTTTAAGTACTTCTATGAGAGATTATTAATTTTTAATATCTGTATTTTGCAGGGCTTACTGTAATGCCTGGCTTTTGGCCACCTGCTGATTTAGTGTCTGAACACAACTTCAGTTGCTGTCTACAAGGAAAACCTGAAACCTCCAAGCACAGGTATAAGCATTAAAGTTACAGCAGAAGAAATACGAGACAATTTCTTCCCAGGATATTTCACTCTGTCTGGTTTGCCTCCTCCTCAGATGCAAAAGTAATAAACCCTATTCATTTAAATCTTATTTAGCTGTTCCATCTCTCCACAATAATTGATCTGGCTTTGGACACTGAGCCAAAAACCCTCATCAAATCAGGTCTGCCTGGTGCCTGTGCTGCAGGGAGGTGTCACAGAGCTCCGAACCCACACTTGCTCTAATTGATTAAAAGATTTGGTCACTTGCACATTTACACTTAGGCAATTAAGCTAAAGAGACAGCCTCAGTGAGAGCAGCTGGGAGCAGGGATGGAGAGTAGCAGACTCTTGGAGGACAGGATTATGATGGGGTGTTGCAGTAATTAAGGTGTGGGGTGTTCCCATCAACGCTTTTGATGGAACAGCCTCAGTGTTGCCTGGGGGGGGACACCAAACAATCCACCATGGAGAATCATGGAATATCCTGAACTGGAAGGGACCACAGGGATCATCCAGTCCAGCCCCTGGCCCTGCACAGACACCCCAACAATCCTACCCTGTGCACCCCTGGGAGCTCCTGCAGCTCTGGCAGCCTCGGGGCCGTGCCCATTCCCTGGGGAGCCTGGGCAGTGCCCAGCACTCTCTGGGGAAAGAACGTTTCCTGATATCCAACCTGAGCCTGCCCTGGCCCAGCTTCCAGTCTGTTTTTCCTGTCCCCACAAAAAGCTGCCACACAATCCTGTATCCCCTCCTGTATCCCCAACCTCTCTGAAGGGGACAGGCAGGGAAGCACTAGCCAGTGAGGGGGCCCTGGCAGCTGTAACAGCTCCCAGGGTCAAGAGGGACAAGGAGAGCATCCAGTGCAGAGGGAAGCCACATCTCTGACAAAATCCCCTAATTTTCTGAGGGTGTTTGGATACTGGCTTCACCCATGTGCTCACAGTGGAGGTGTCCTGCCCACAGCAGCTGGAACTGATGCCCTTCAAGGCCCCAACACAAACCAGTCTGTGATT
>WAAG01002770.1:231934-248664 GCA_013390105.1 Tichodroma muraria | reverse complement strand
GCTTCCCGGAGAGGCGACACTCGTCCTTCCCGGGGGTAGTCGCGCTCAGCCCTCCCGCAGGGCACCGGGAGCCTGGGAGCTGCTCCCGGTTCATTCCCCGCTGTCAGCCCCGCTCCTCGCGCCCAGCCGCGGCGAGTGACGTCACACACGTACCGTATGACGTCACNCCCCGGAGCCCCCGGTCCCGCCGGAGCCGCCCGCCACCGACGCCGAGAGCGGGTATGTCCCTCCCTGGGCGGGCCCGAGGGACCCCCGCGCTCCGCGGGACCTGGCCCCGTTACCGTGGGAACGGGGATGGGAGTGCCGGCCCTCCCCGGGCGAGGCCGGGGGTTCTTCGGCCCGAGCGACACCGGAGCCGCGGGGTGTCCGCTCCGGGCCCCGGGCCCCGGCTGTGCCCCCTGGGTCGCGGGGTGCCCGCGCCAGGCCCTGGCTTTGTCCCCCGGGCCGCGGGGACCCCCGTGTGGGGGCTCCGCTCTGACCTCTGTGCCCTGGCAGGGCGGACGCCGCCATGGTCGATGTCAGCGCGGCCCTGGACACCGAGTCGGCCAACGGGAAGGAGCCCCTGGTAGGTACCGTGGGCAGGGAGAGGTTGGTTCAGCCCAAAGGCGAGCATCCCTTAGCGCCAGCGTTGCTTCCTTCAAGAATTATTTTGGAAGTTAAATCTTCACCCGTGTGGCTCGTCCTCACAGGCTGAGTGTACAAAACAGCTCCAGCCTGCTCGCAGCACGGCCGTGGATTAGGGGAAAGGATTTATTCCCTCTAAAATTCCACGGTGGCAGATTCCTGCCCAGAGCCCCTGTGCTGCCTGCCCCGGGCACTGTTTGATTCCTGGCTCTGCTCCGGTCCCAGGATGCTGCCGGGGACGGTGCCGAAGCCATGGATGTGCAGGGGGGCTCGGGGGACGAGGAGAATGCGCGGCAGCTGGGTGAGATCGAGCTGCAGTGTGGGATCTGCACCAAGTGGTTCACGGCTGACACCTTTGGCATCGACACCACGTAAGTGATCGCTGGCAGGGCCAGCACGGGGCTCTGGTAACAAAAGTGGAGTGTTTGGAGTCTGAGTTCCCAAGGACCTGTCCGTGTCCTTGAACACTTGGGAACTGCTGTGTTGTGTAAATAAAGCTTTGTCCATGATAAAAGCACCCCTATGAAATACCTCTGAGCCTGTAAGATGTTTGTGGTTTTAGGGAGGGAAGGAATCGTTGGGTTTTAACCTGGAATAATTAGATTCTTAACCCTGGGTGGTAAAGAATGATTAATTTTGTTTCACTCCAGGAAGTACACTGAGGTGCTGGAACATGTTCAGGGAAGGGAACAGAGCTGGGGAAGGGTCTGGAGCCCCAGGAGCGGCTGAGGGAGCTGGGAAGGGGCTGGAGCCCCAGGAGCGGCTGAGGGAGCTGGGAAGGGGCTCAGCCTGGAGCAAAGGATGCTCAGGGGGGCCCTTCTGGCTCTGCACAACTCCCTGACAGGAGGGGACAGCCGGGGGGGTCAGGCTCTGCTCCCAGGGAACAGGGACAGGACAAGGGGAGGTGTCCAAGGAACCACTGGACATGGCACTCATCTCTGGGCTGGGGACAAGGTGGGGATTGGGCATAGCTCAGATTCGATGGTCTCAGAGGTCCTTTCCAGCCTCAGAGATTCTGGGATTCTTTAACCTGATGCAATAATTACACTGTACCCGGCCCTAACAAAGCTGCTTTTTCCTAGGTCGTGTCTGCCCTTCATGACCAACTACAGCTTCCACTGCAACGTGTGCCACCACAGCGGGAACACCTACTTCCTGAGGAAACAAGCGAGTGAGTTTGGGAAAAGCACTCTGGGAGATGTTTTGTGCAAGATCATCCTGGAGGGTTGCTTTTGTCTGAAGTCAGGCTGAGAGTTGGTGGGCTCTGCTGAGACTTCTGGAAAATGACCCGAAATCCCATACTTACAACCACGTGTGGCTTCTTCTAAAAATGCTTTGCTACTAATTTATGGAGGTGGTGTAAATGGTTCAGTGAGGGCTGAGTCAGGACAGAATTTGGGAGGTTGTGCAGTTTCTCAGGGTGATCGCTGTGTACACAGGTGCCTGATCTTCCCACCAAGGGTAATTGTAGCCCTGGGGTGTTTTGTTTCTCAGATCTCAAGGAGATGTGCCTTAGTGCTCTGGCCAACCTCACATGGCAGTCGAGGACACAAGATGAGCACCCCAAAACCATGTTCTCCAAGGATAAGGTTTGGCTGTTGGGGAGCCGCCGCGGGCTCACGTCACTAATGGTGTCAGTGAGGAGAAGCTCACATGAGCGTTTTCTGTCCTTGCAGGATATTATCCCGTTCATTGATAAATACTGGGAGTGCATGACAACACGGCAGAGGCCTGGAAAGATGACTTGGCCCAATAATATTGTCAAAACCATGGTAAGAATTGAGGGTAAATCCGTGGAAGAATTCCCACAAATTTTGGGTTTCAGACATCCGTGTGTGCAGAGGGCTGGGCTTGGAGCTACAGGATGAAGATGCTGATGCTTCTTAGGTCATTGCTGTGCCTAACACATATTAATAGGAATTCCTGGGATTTAAACACTTGTTAATGAGTTTTAACTAGAACTCCTCTGTTTTAGTGTAAAGAAAGAGACGTTTTCCTGGTGAAAGAGCATCCGGACCCAGGCAGTAAAGACCCAGAGGAAGATTACCCCAAATTTGGGCTTCTGGACCAGGTGTGTGATGGGAGACAGGAGGAAGGTGGGGGGTCCCTCTGGTACCTTTCTACTCAGTCAAGGGGCAGATCCCTGCTGTGAGCCTGTGTTGTGCCAGCAGTGGGTGGGAGCCCCAGCCCTTGGAGTGCCCTGCTCAGGCCCGGAGTGTTCCCTCTGACCAGGTCTGTACAGCAGATTATTTGATTTCTTGCAGGATCTTGCCAATATTGGTCCAGCCTACGACAACCAGAAACAGAACAGTGCCGTGTCCACAAGTGGAAGTTTAAATGGCAAGTTCTTTATCAGGAGGGGTTTGGGTATTTGGGACTAAAAGCTGCATTTCCCAGTCCTCTGGGCATCTGTGCAGTTAAACTGTCCTGTGTGAACTGAGCTTATGTTTATGCTCAGAAGAGTCTCACCTTGCCTTTTTATAGAAAGATTAACTTTGTATCTTGGGAAGGGTCAGCCATTTCTTTACTGTGACCAGATAAATCAACATGCTTGCTGGAAGCTGAGCTTGTCACTTTGCTCCTAGAATGGTTTTAAATTATCTCCTTGAGTTATTCAGATTTCCTATTTCTCATCTTGCTGAAGGAGCTCAGGGTGGCCTTGCTGCAGTAAATGAACTGTTAATGGGTTTATATATTAGTAATCTTTATTAACCACATCCCAGTAGATATCCCCAGACAGGAGGTATTTGGGTTTTTTTAAAGCAGATTATGGCTATCTCAGGTGTATTGTTTCCATGTCATGCACTGGTTGTTTTTTATTTCATTTCTGGAAGACTGACAAACATACGGTGCCACTTCTGTTCTTGCAGGTGGAGCCTCTCTGGGAGGTGAATATTTACCTTTCAGCTTCTAAAACTTAAGTATTGCTGTTTGCAAAGCTTTTCTTGCTTGATTCTCTTAGAAGCTGAAGTCAATCAAAAGTGAAAGCGTTCCCTGATGTGATTGCAGTTGGACTTCAATACAAACCAACAATTCCATTCTTTAATCTTAGTAGTTAGAAGCTTTTAATTGCCATATTCTGCCCTACTTGACTGGTTTAAAGGTTTTGTTTATTTATTTAATTTATTCTGTATCAATTGACCTGATGTAGTTTTAATGCTTAAACAATTGGTCTGAAATTTACAGTGCAATGGTTTGGGCAAGTAATTGTTGACAAACTGGAGAGCCTGAATGTTTGTGTGCACGGAAATCAGCGAGTGCAGCTGGATCAGGTCTTGCTTGTGCGGAATATGGCATTCCCTGGATGGTTTGGATCCCTTACACTGTAAGGGAATGCTAGTAATGGAAAAGCTGACTGGATTTTTAGTTACCACACGAATGTGGTTCATGAAGGTGTTTATCTGCAGTGCATGAAATTTCAATAGTTTTCCTTATAAATCAGCAGTGATATCTTTGGAAATAGCAGGATGATAAAATGCACGTATGATTTAATTTATTAAAACATGCTGATATTAGTTTGATTAAATTTGACATGTAGCTTTTCCTAATCTACAGTTTTATAACTGAATGCTGAGTTCAAACTGATTTGCTGCTCAATCATAGAACTGATTTCAGTAGTACTGAAGAGAAACACCTCTTGCTTTTCGTTTTTCCTCAACTTAGCTGTATTTTATTTTGTAAATGGAAATTGAACATTGAGTGCTTATTGCTGTTTGGTGTCAGCACAGGGTCACTGGGTTGGTGGCTGTGCTCTAGGGTGGGTTTCTGCTGCTTCTGCAGGAATAGATTTGGGCTGTGACTGGAATCTCCATGAATAACAGTAATAGTAATAATAATAATCATCATAATCATAATGCCCCTGAAGTGGATCCCAGTGCTGCTGCCTGTAAATCTTCTGAGGACAGAAAATATTCTTAATTCTCACCTGAAAAGCTCAGATTGAGCTTGTTTTGCTGCTCAATCTCCTTTAGCTTCTGCTCCAAATTCAGACACCTCAAAAGGTGACCAAAAGCCACATGAAAGTCGTGGATTTTGCTGTGCTCGTTGGCAGTGAGGCCTGGTTCACCTTAACGGTGGCCAGAGGCAGCTGAGCCACGAGCCGAGTTTGGGTTGGCTGCTCTGGCCCTCGCTGCCTGGAGATTCGGAGCGGGCGGGCGCTGCGGGCAGCAGCTCCTGAGCGTGCCTGGTTTGTGTGCCCAGGGGGAATGGCTGCCGGTGGCAGCGGGAAGGGCCGCGGGGCCAAGCGCAAGCAGCAGGACGGAGGCACCACGGGCACGGCCAAGAAAACGCGGAGGTGAGAGCGGAGGTGCCGTGAGGGAGCAGGGATGGGCACGGGGATGGGCTCAGGGATGGGTACAAAGGTGGGCACAGGAATGGGCACGGGGATGGGCTCAGGAATGTGTGCCAGGATGGACACAGGGATGGGCATGGGCATGGACACAAGGGTGGGCACAGGGTTGGACACAGGGTTCTAGCACAGGGATGTGTGCAGGAATGGGCACCAGTCAGGGACAGTGACACGTGTGATGCCCTGAGCTGCCTCCCAGCCGTCTGCCCTGGGTGGGTGTCCAGGGGTCACTCCAGAACCCTGTGGTGTCACTGATGATGTCACGGATGACTGATGAGTCACGGATATAAATGATTTGCAGTGGATGACTGCGCTTGTTTCACACAGACAGGAGTGTGCAGCCCCTGAGCACAGGGACAGCTCTGCAGGGGGTGTGCTGGGGTGACATGTGACAGCACCTGGAGATGCCAGTGTGGGGTTTCTGTGTTGCAGTGACCCGTTGTTTTCGGCGCAGCGCCTGCCCCCCCACGGGTACCCCCTGGAGCACCCCTTCAACAAGGATGGGTATCGCTACATCCTGGCCGAGCCTGACCCCCACGCCCCCGACCCAGAAAAGCTGGAGCTGGACTGTTGGGCAGGAAAACCAATTCCTGGGGATCTGTACAGAGCCTGCCTGTATGAAAGAGTCCTGCTGGCGCTGCATGACCGAGGTACAGAGCTGGTTAATCTGTGCAGGTTGTGTTTCCTTACAGAGGCATCTCGGTAACCTCTCGTTACCAGCCAGGGATGTTTCAGGTGCCTCTGCTCTCAGGGGTGCAAAGGTTAAATCCACCTCTGTCTCTTCACTTGCCTTTTGACATCACCACGTTAAACATCACAAATAAGCGCTGCTGTGCTCCCCTGCAGCTCCCCAGCTGAAGATCTCTGACGACAGACTGACTGTTATTGGTGAGAAGGGCTATTCCATGGTGCGAGCCTCGCACGGCGTGAGGAAGGGAGCCTGGTACTTCGAAATCTCCATGGATGAGATGCCTCCAGACACAGCTGCCAGATTAGGCTGGTCACAGCCCTTGGGTAAATAAACAAACATTTCTTAGCAGGTGCTCCTGCTCCACTCCCTGTGCTCACCATGAAGCGTTTGTTTCTGCAGGGAACCTCCAGGCCCCTCTGGGCTACGACAAGTTCAGTTACTCCTGGCGCAGCAAGAAGGGAACCAAGTTTCACCAGTCCATAGGGAAACACTATTCCTCTGGCTACGGACAGGGCGATGTCCTGGGATTTTACATCAGCCTTCCAGAGGATACTGAGACGGCCAAATCCCTGCCTGACACCTACAAAGACAAGGTGAGGTGCAGGTTCACTGTTGGATTAAACATTGGCAGGTGGAGAACGAGTTGCTGTGGCCTCACTGGTGCCCCTTTCCGTGCATCCTTCCCATCCTGCCTCTCTGTACCTCTGTGGTTCGTGGGGGAAAGGCCCAAAGTGTTGATCTCAAGAAAGCAAAATACTCCTGCATGGGATTGCCCACATCTCTTTTCACCTTCCCCTCCTGGCTCTCAAATCTCTGAGCTGTGGGAATCACTCCTCACAGGTACTCTGACACCAGGCATGCCTAGCCCTGAGCAGGGCAGTGACAGGTAACAGTTTTTCAGGCTTGTTCCTGATGTTTGCTGCTGTTTCAGGCTTTGATCAAATTCAAAAGCTACTTGTACTTTGAAGAGAAGGATTTTGTGGACAAAGCAGAGAAGAGCCTAAAGCAAGCGCCTGGAAGCCAGGTGAGTTGTTTGCTGTCACTTCAGCACGTGCCTGGCGTGAGTAACAGGGAGCAGGGATTAATCTTCTGAGGGTTGCTGTGTCCTGACAGCCACCATCAGTGGGAAACCCCTTCATTTTTCAGATCATATTCTTCAAGAATGGTGTCAGCCAAGGAGTTGCCTTTAAGGACATCTTTGAGGGGGTTTATTTTCCTGCTATTTCTCTGTACAAAGGCTGCACGGTAAGTGAGGGGTCTTTGAAAGGGAATTCCTAAATCCCTCAGTTTCGGCAATGCACAAAGTGTGGGCACTCCGGGAGTGTGCCAAGTGAAAAGGAAAGGTGGGAATCGTTTTAGGGACTCTGGAACAATCTTGCTGTTAAGATGTGTAACGAGATTATCAAATTGCTGAAGTAACATCAGCAATGTTTGTTCCTGTGGGCTTGCACAGGGTGTGAGGAGGCTCAGGAGTAGGAAGGGATGAGGATGGAGGACTAAAAAATTTTCCTGAATTTGCAGATTTAATGCAAATACATGTTCCACAGGTTTCTATAAACTTTGGGCCATATTTCAAGTATCCACCGAGAGACATCACTTACCATCCTGTAAGTAAAACTGAAGCTTTCCCCCCATTTGAGAGCCTGATTGGTTAAATCAAAGATGTTTTGGTGTGATTCGTACCACACCTGTACCTGTCCTTCAGTCTCAGTACCTGGATAGTGTAGCCAAAAGGATTGTGTTTAAAAATACGTAAGGACAGATATCCAAATAAGCCATTACATTTTTATTAAATAATAGGTGCTATTATCCTGTTCCTCTTGACAGATTGTTGCTTGTGTTGGCCTCATTTGTCAGTAAAGGGGGCTGAATTGTTGTTCAAGGAAACACTTGGAGTTTCCCCCCTGCCACTACTGTTTTGAGGAGGGAAACAGCCCTGGAACGTGTGGTTGCTCTTGGTGCAGGAGTGGAGCTAACTGTGCTTCCCTCTGCAGATGAGTGACATGGGCTGGGGGGCTGTGGTGGAGCACACGCTGGCCGATGTCCTGTACCACGTGGAGACAGAGGTGGATGGCAGGAGGAGCCCGCCCTGGGAGCCATAAACCCCCAGCCCTGTGGAGTTACTGCAGAGGAACAGCCTGCTCTGTCTCAGTGATCAGCCGAGGACCCAACAGGCTGAGGCAGCTGCAGCCCTTGGCTGGCAGGTGTTGTGTGTGTGTTCACACCCCCCACTGCCCCTGGGAGGCAGTTCTGGGGTGATTTGTGCTCTTTTGGGGCCTCCCTGGGAGCCCCCAGTACCATTAGAGTGTCACTGGCTGGAAGGGGGTGTTGAAGAACCTTCTCCTGGGCTGTGACACGTCAGGGTGTAGCTGGACCTGCCAGGTGTGGGTGTGGTGAGCCCTGTGCTCAGGTGTGTTTGGCTGATGGTGACCAACAGCTCCCGGCCAGGACGGCTCTGTTGGAACAACACAGCTGCATGTAAGACTGAAATTTGGGCTTCTGTCCAAACTGTATTTTTTTTTCCCCCCACAGACTGGAAACCAGTTTAAAAATAAAGGCTTTAACTCTTTTTATTCTTGTTTTTGTCTTGTAAATTGTTACAAGTGACATTTAAACTCAAAGTAGCTACACTTGGAGATCTTTTGAGCTGAAGATCTCCTGTGCACAGGAGTTACATGGGGCCTCTTGCCAATGATCATTGCAGAGCTTTGGGTGAATAAATAATTTGACACTTCTTTTGTGTTGGTACAGGAAAAAATAAACTAGAGCTTCTTTGAGGGGGAGAGGAAACAAAATTGTTAAGTAAGCTGTGTTTTGAGTTTTGGGAGAGTAAAATTTGAGGTTCCGTCAGGCCTGTGTTTGCCTCACTGGGGATGTACCTTCCCAGTCAGCTGTCTCTCTAATAACTAATGGTTTAATGGTAGACAGCACTAATTATTTAATAATTATTCATTGAAAGTAATTAGGGAGGGTGGAGTTGGCTGACTGGGCCAGCACGTGCTCAGTTAAGCAACTGCAGGAATTAAATTTTTGGTCCTGCACTTACACAATGAGCTTCAATAAATAAACCTTTATATTTATTGCTTGTAACTCTATTAATTAGTGGAGTCCACTGTTAAAGGTCTTGGCTGATTGCAGTGGCGAGGTTCCAGACTTTGCCCCAGAACGAAGCCTTGCAGGGGTGGTCAGCAGGTCACAGGCACCGGCCGAGCCAGGCGCTGCCGGAGGTGTTTGGCAAAGTCCACCTGTGTCTGGGACAGGACCTGGTTGATGATGGTCTTGGGCAGCCACCCCTGGGAAGGAGCAGACACAGCCTGTGAGCAGAACCTGCCTCCCCCACAGCCCGGCTCCCCCGGCCACCCCAGCCCCAGTACCTTGAGGTCGATGCTGAGCAGCCAGGTGAGCCTGGTCTGGGAGGGGCTGCCCGGCAGCGGGCGCAGGACCATGCAGGTGGGACCGTTCTCAGCCCTGGTGGGGGAGAGGCCCAGGTCAGACCCAGACTTGGACTTTTCAGCCTCAAAAATGCACTTGGGGGTTTGGCGTTCCTGCAGCAGCTCCTGCTGCCCGTAGAAACCCAGCGACTGAGCCCATAGTAAAACCCTTCTGCGCTGTGGAAGTGCCCCTCCCTGCACACGGAGCTGGACTGGGCAGGTGGTACCTTATGAACCCCTCCTGCTCAGGCATCGCCCCGTAGGTCGTGGACATCCCGGCCAGCACGCAGGTGGAGCCGCGTCTCTTGGAGCACCGGACGCTTACGAAGTCCCGTGGCCCAACGATGTTCCCAGGGGTCGCGGCCGCCTTCTCGTGGGTGATCACCGTGTCCTTCCCAATCTTCTCCAGAATCTGCAGTTTAGAATTAAAACTTTCATTTGAAGTGTTTACTGCAAGCACAGCTAAAAGCTGCCTTTGGTTACCAGCTGTTCAGATACGGGGTCTGACAAAGATTGGTGTTCACAGTAACAATAATTCCAAATACTTGCCCCCAGGTGCAGAACTGTTTTCAGTTCCTGAGTGAAAAGCTATTCCCTTACTGCTTCTCCGATTCCTTGTGTCTTGGGGCTGTTTCTTCCCCAGATCTGCCCCAATTTCCAGCAGAACTGGCTGCTCCTTGCAGGAAAGTGACTTTCCTGCAGAATTAGTCACACAGAAGCTGCTCCAGACTTGCCTCTGCTGCAGCAGCAACACAGGTACTGCAAAAACTCCTCTACAGCTGCAGCAGGGAATGGACAGAACACAGGCTGACTGTGACAGGTCTGGCACACAGTTCCTACCCTGACTTCTTTGACGTTGGGGTTCCAGTCTCCCATCTGCTCCATGTTGTCCACCAGCTCTCCGTACACTGTATCCAGGGGCTGGTCCACCACCACCTCCAGCCGGAACACCTTTCCCACATCCGGCAGCACCTTGCTCAGCACCTTATCTCCGTTACCCTGGGGAGGGGATGGCAGAATTACCACCAGAGCTGCTCACAGGAGGAGGGCTGCAAGGCAGCAACACAGGGCAGAGCACCCACCACCACTGTCTCCGTCTTCCAGTCATCCTGATCCTCAAGGATTCTGAGGGATTTCTGCAGGGCTTCCTCTCCTTGCTTGATGTAGGACATTTCCATCTCACTGAAGGGTTTCTCCTCCAGCCTTGAGCCTGCCAGCACCAGACAAAGGCAGGGCTGAGTGCAAGGACAGCAAAATGTGCCAGATGAGCTTTGTCTACACTAAATATCTTTCTCTGTGCCCAGGGGATGGGGATTAAACCCAGTTTCCACTGTGCATTTGGTTCAGCAGAAGCACAGCCCACCCTCAAGCAGGTTTTCCCCCAGCCACTCTCTGGAGCCCCAGCCTGTGACAGTCTCCCCACAGCAGAGAGGAACAGATCCCTCAGGTGTCACTTACTGAGCAAGGAGCTTCTCCTGCGCACCTGGTGGATCCAGGTGCTGGGTCCCGGGCTGCGGCTGACGAGCCTGCTGAGCTCCTGGCTGATGGCCACGGCAGCTTGTCTCCTCAGACCTGGGGGAGAGAGTGTGTCACCCACTGGCACCTCACTGCCTGGGCCTTGCCCTGCGCTTTTCCCCAGTTTCAGCACACAACATGGAAAAGTCTCTGCCTGTCACCATCCCGGCGTCCCCACAGGCTCAGGGAGCAGCTGGTTGCCATTGCACTGCCCTGGCATAGCTTGTCCTAAGCAATCCTGAGCTTGGCTCCAGCTCTGAGCCACACAGCAGTAAAAACACTGAGGAGCATTGTGCAGGTGCCCAGGAAACAGCATGGAAATGAAGCACAGAGGTACAAAACTCTCACAGAGTGAGCGTGACCCAGAGCTGGTCACAGGGCAATAAGCCAGCCCCTCAGGCCCTAGTGACAGGTCTGGTGGCAAAAAAGGTTTCAAGGACAGTACATCACAGAACCCAGCATGCTACAGAGTGGGGAGAGCGTCCCTGAGGCCCCAGCCACCACTGTGAAGAGTTTAGAAAGAAAGAGGGTCCTTTCTGGAGCCTGTGACTCAACAAGAGCTTCTTTAATTACTTTTGTCAGAAATTCCCACTCTGCCCGTGACAGTGGGGAGAGAATCCCCGAGCCCCAAACAGCCGGACAGGGACTGTCCCGGCCTCATTCTGTCCCAGACAGCCGGACGGGGGCTGTCCCAACCTCATCCTGCCCCAAACAGCCGGACAGGGGCTGTCCCGCTCTCATCCTGTCCCAGACTGCCGGACAGGGGCTGTCCCGCTCTCATCCTGTCCCAGACTGCCGGACGGGGGCTGTCCCGGTCTCATCCTGTCCCAAACAGCTGGACAGGCGCTGCCCCGGCCTGGAGCCAGACTCACCGGTCATGTTGCGCAGGTGGCGGTAGGAGATGGCGGCGCAGAGCTTGGACGTGGCTGGCAGCATCTCCCTGCAGGGCCGGAGCCGTGGGCTGGGCAGTGGCTGTGGTGGTGGCCTCAGCGGTGGCTGCGGTGTCCGTCTGCGCCGGGCACTGCTCTGCCCCGGCCCCGCCGTGCACGGCCTTAAGTACGTGGGGCTGAAGGATTCTGCCCCGTCAGCCGGGAGATAAGAGCCGTCACTGCCAAGGCCAGCCCTGTCTCCCCACACATCTGCCGGGGCCGCGGGTCAGTGCCGTGCGCACGGGGCTGACGGCGTGCTGGGACACACGGTCCATCCACCTGCAGCCCCCAGGGGCAGCGGGAGGCAGAGCCCCCGACCGGCTCCTGCCGTGCAGGCGATCCCTTGCCAGGGACCGCACAGCACACGGACCTGGGCTCCGTGGCATGGATCATCAGCCGTGACAGATAACAGATCATCACAGAGTCACAGAATCATTAAGGCTGGAAAAGACCTCCAAGATCATCGAGTCCGACCTTTGATGGACAACAACAGATAATAAGGGATAACGATGGACAATGCCATCTCACAGCACAACCATGGTGGAACAACGAGCCAGGCTGAGCCTCTGCAAACACCGTGCAAAGAACCAGGACAGTCCATAGAACGTTGAATATTAAATACAATGAGCTGCTGAGCTAGGACTGGAAGTGAGGAGCAGCCTCAGGCAGCCCCCTACTCCCCAGACCCTGTTATCTGCCCCAGCAGTGGGACACGGCAGAGCAGCGATAACACTCAAGGCTGAAATGACATTTCTGGGATGAATTACAGCCTGGAGACCAGCACTCCCAGGAACCTGTGAATTACAGCTGCTTCCTTTGACGTCAGCCCCTGCACCCTCCTGCAGGGAGCCTGACCTTCCTCCCCTGTTCAACAGCTTGGCCCAGGAGGAGGTCACCCCCTGACTGTGTCAGCACCTGGCCCCAGGGAGCCCTTTGTCTCCCCCTGCCTGTCCCCAGCTTTCCCAAGATGATTTGAGTCCCACCTGCCATCCAGAATGGTCCTGCTGCTTCCCGGGATGCTCCTCTCCATTGCCAGGGCTGCCATTCTCCATTGTGTGCCAGAAGACACCTCATGCTCAGGTCAGAGATGTGGGGTTAGAGGGAGGTACTGGGGGGACCAGGAGGAAGCCAGAAGTTGCACTATCCCTTTCCAGAATGTTCACTGGGAACTCCTCTTTGCAGTCATGCTCCCACAAGTGTGATTCCCGGGTCATGCCACAGCTGAACCCATCTCTGGGCTTCACCCCCCTGCCCCCACCTCCCTGCACACAGTGGGGAGGGAAATCCAGGAGGTTTGAAAACCCTGAGCCGCAGCCAGGAGCACCTAGCCCAGAGCTCTGACAGGTCCGGGTGCTCGGGGACACCAGAGACAGCCCAATATTGTGCACTGCCCCAGCCCTCACAGTCCCCCTGCCCTGAGAGCAAGGGGGACACAGCACCAGTGGCCAGGGAGCCCCTGGCTGCCAACGACCCAGGACTGTTATCCCTGGATAACAGATGGAGCAGCCTCTCCCAGCACAAGGCCTCGCACAAGGACAAAGTTGTTTGTGAGAAGAACCAAAACAACCCATGCAGAGCCGCCCCTCTGGCTCCAGGCTGGAGGGGCACGACCCCATCTGTGCCCTCAGGAGGGGACACAGGCACAGCCACATTGTGCCACAGCATGGCAGGAAATGCTGCAGGTGACCAGGCCCCAGACCCCAAAAAGGCACACAGAACCCGCAGGGGGATCTGGTTAACTGGGACACCCCAGCCCCCACAGTCCCCCTGAGGCAGCCCCAGGCTCCTGCTCACAGTGAACACAGCTCCATTTACAGTCACTTAATTGGGCTTGGAAGTACAGACATTCACAAACGTGCAAAAAGTAAGAAACCAAAACGATGCCAACCAAAGGCACTGGAGATTCACCAGGGCCTGAAAGGACCCAAGAACCCTGAGGCTGCCCCGAGCCCCCATCCTGCCCAGCAAAGCCACCTTGGGGAACATTCCCCTCTTCCAGCTCGTTCCCCATTGCAGGGGCTGCAGCAGGGCAGGCTCTGTTGGGGTGACCCTGCCCCTCCTGCTGCAGCATGGCTGGGGGGGTGTCCCCCCGTCCCAAGGCTGCCCGTGGTGCTATTTGGAGAGCACAGACAAACCACAGCCCCCGTGCCCACAGAGGTCACACCCGACGCTGTGATAAGATAACGGGCTCAAGAGCAGCAGGAGTAGGTCCATGTCTTGACCCCCAGAAGCTCCTTACACCCCCAAAGTCCCAGGCTGGAGGGCTGGGACCCCACCACCAGTGCTGGGCAGCCCTTGCCTCCCTTCCAGCCACCACAGGCATCGCTGCCCTGATCCCCCCTCACCCCAAAACACCCCCCAGACAAACAGGGGCAGCAAAAACACTCCCAAAGAGCCATCCCCTCCTGCCAGAGATTTTCCAGCCACAGGAGCCAGCTCCATAAATGCTTTTTACTAAATTTTGTTAGAACAAGAAATAGCATTTCCTTGTTTAAATCTTTGCTACCCCCCCCCCAAACCCACAACACCCATTCAAGCCCAACAGGGCAGAAATGTTTCCCCCCCCACAGCGAGTGGTCCCTGGGCCAGTGAGAGGGGACCAGCACTGGCCACAACAGCTGCCAGCTCTCCAGGACAGTTATGCTCAGCCCCAGCAAGCAGAGCTGGGCTTGTCCTCTGTTCCTCCAGCATGGACTCTTCACCCAAAGAACTCCCACTGCCCAGGGAAGCAGCCCGAGGTTCCACAAGGATTGTCCACGCTGAGGTTTGCCCTTCCCTGCCCACACCCAGGAGGCTCCTGGAGCCTGGAGGCTGCCCAAAGCCAGCCCCGAGGCCTCGGCCTCTCCCACCCACCGAGGGACAAAGGACTCTCCAACATGACACAGCTGCACTGGCTCCCCTGAGCACTGAGGTGAGGAGCTGGAGGTCCAGGCTCTGCAGTGCACCAGGTCCTGCAGCTCTTCATCAGCAGGTAATTAGCAGGTTCAGCTGATAATTAGTGGGTTCAGCTGCAGGGGAGTGGCACAGCCTGGCTGGGGGGTACGGGTAGTCTTTGTTGGGATACCCAGGCTCTGTTCCCCACCCCAGAGCAGGATCTTGTCACAGGCTCCAGCGTTCCCTCAGAGTGAGCCCAGCCCATGGCTGGACCAGGGGTCCCAACTGTCCCTGCACGGCACACGGAGGGGACAAGAGTTGGCCTGAGGGGTGCTCGTCCTGAGATGGGGGAACTGTCAGGACCAGAATACTGGAAAACCATTGATGTCAGGATCAAGGATTTATTTACATGTCAAGGAAAACCCTCACCCAGAGTCATGTGAGGAGGAAAAAGCAAACAAACCCAAGGAGCAGTGATTTTGCCTCCCAAACACAAATGCTTGCACTCCCAGTGCACTGGGCCCTCCTCATCTTCTTCTCCAGAAGGAGACTAAAGGCATGATTTGTGTACAGTTACCAGCACCACGGAAAACGCAATCTGAAAATAAAACCTGCCTTTCCAAGGAAATCTGTCCCTGCCCAGGCGGATCACGGAGCAGCCCTCGCTCCTTGCAGGAAAGGGGCAGCAGCCTCAGTACTCATCCAGCGTGTCTGCCCGCGGCACCGAGAGGCCGCGCTCCTTCAGCGCCTGCACCTTCAGCTTCTCTGACTCCTGCTTGGCCTGCTGCTCCACACGCTGCTCCTCCAGGATCTCCTCGATGGACACCTGCTGCAGAGGTGTGTCGCTCTCCTTCTCCAGGTCCTGCAGGAGAAACGGCCCCTTCAGCTCTACACAGCATCCCTGGGCCACAGGGCACCTGTGCCCACACGCCTTCTCTGAGTCTCAGCTGAGAGTGGGTGAGACACAAAACAGGGGTGCTGGAAGCACTCTGAGGGGTGGGGATGAGGGCAGGGATCTCCAGCACAGCCCTGGGAAGGGGCTCCTGGGGACTCCAAAGCACTCAGCTCCTCCCCAGCCCACCCCAGATGGTGTCCTCTGGTGCAGAGCCAGCAGGAAGGTAACAGGCAGCCAGCAATGCCACATGAGCTGGAGCTTCCCCACAGCTCCTTCTGCATTGTTCTTCATCCTTCGTGCCATGCCAGAGGGGCTGTGGCAGCAGGAGGCACCCCTGCCCTGCAGGCTGGCATTTCTGCGATGGTTCAGCCTGAACCGGCCCTGGAGGCAGCTCCAGCTCCAGCCCAACAGAACAGCAACCATATTTCACAGCAGACAGACAGACAAACCAACCACAAACACCGGCAGCTCAGGCCCAGATGGCAGCAGGAGCTGTGCACTTACAATTTCCCCCAGCAGCACCACGTTCTCTCCCCTCACGACGAAGATGCCCCGAGGGATGTCCCCATATTTCTTGCCCACGTGGATGCGCTCCACAGTCTGGTGCAACACCAAGTTTGCTGCAGCAACGAGAGAGACAGAAAACCAGCGACGTTCCACGGTGAATTCTGGCAGAGCAGCGTCCCCGGTCCCACCCGGCAGAGCCCCAGCGCAGGGCCGGCGCTGGTTCTCCCCACTGCTCGGTGGGTGTCCTGAGCCGGGTCACCGAAGCTGCCGACAGCTCATCAGCTCCTGACCCAGTCTGCACCGGGCTGGGCAGCGAGCTCAGAGCCCCGCGCTGAGCCCACCCGGGCCCCCCGGGGCACAAGAGATGATGGCGATGATGCTGCTACCAAGTTCTGGGCGAGGACCGAGCACTTGGTCAGAGGATGAACATCACCCGGCGGCTGCTGCTGCTCAAAAAGCGCCAGCGCTGGAGGGGGAGCTCCCAGGTGTGGGAGAAACCTCCGTGAAGCACCAGGTCCAGGAGGACACGACACAGAGAAGAGGACGTTTCAGCCCAGCCCGATCACACTGCGAAAACGCACCACGGCTCCCTCCTCCTCCTCCTCCCTGCCCAGCTGCCCGCAGCCCCGGCCGTACCGAACTGGTCGATGCTGCGCAGGTACCCGATGAGCGTCCGGCCGTCCCGCAGCAGCACCAGGTGCTTCTCTGCGGAAAGGAGAGCGGCGCGTCGGCCACGGCCCCCGCGGCTCGGGGACCCCCGCCCGGGACAGCGCCGCGCGGGGTCGGAGCCCACGGGGATCGGGTCGCTACGGGAAGAGGGGTCCGGGCGCCGCGCGGGGAACGGTGGGGCAGCGCCCGGGGGAGCGGCAGCCCGGACCCCATCGGCGGGGCGGCACGGACGGGGCGCGGAGGGGAC
>WAAG01002770.1:174978-225969 GCA_013390105.1 Tichodroma muraria | reverse complement strand
GGAGCCGGCGCGGCCGCCGCCGGCCGCCGCCGATGCCCCGGAGCCGGAGCCCGGCGGGCGGTACGAGGCGGTGGTGCCGCACTGGTTCTACCGCAAGGTCACGGACTCGCGGGAGCGCTGGGTCCCGTTCAGCGCGCAGGACTCGGAGCGGCTGGAGGAGGCGCACGGCGCAGGTAGGGCGGCTGGGCCGGGGCGGCGCGGGCAGAGCGCGTCCGCCCCGGGCGGGGGTCCCGCGTCACCGCCGGCCTCGGCTCCCACCACCGCTGTGTGCCGCCGCCCTTTGGTTTTAGTCCCACATCCCTGCTCTTGAATCACCGTGAGGAATGGGCCTGGTGGGGCTGATGGGGGAGCATCAGGTGTGTGCTTGGGTACCAGGGAAAAATTCCCTGGACACATCCGTGGCTTCTGCCTGGGGTGCTAGATTTTCCCTCGAGGAGTTTTAAACTGGGACTTTTTTGGCCATGTGCCTGCTTGCAATAACTGAGCTGTTTGGATGCATCAAATGGTCTGAACCCATTCAACTGATACTGCTCTAAATTATATATAATCATACTGCAAAGCATCCTCTGCTGAGGCTGGGAGAATGCCAGCAGCATGGCAGGAATTCCGCTGGGACAGTCCCCACAGCATGGAGCTGTCCGTGTCTGCTGTGGGAGCAAGGATTGGAGGTCAGCTCCAAGCCCTGTGCTGAGGCCCTTGTGTGCCAAATGCCACTATCTGTGCCACCTGCTGCTACCACAGGCAGGGCTACGATTGCCCAAGGGTTGGCTCCCGTCCTCCCTTGCCCAGGAAGTTTCGGATTAGAGGCTGTGCTGCCCATCCCCAGTGCTGCTGCCTGGCCCAGCCTGGCACGGGGTGTGTGCCACCAACCCAGTGTGCAGTCAGACGCAAAAGGCAGCGAAATTCACCGAGTCTGAGGTCTGTGTTGGGGTCTGTAGAGAGTTCTCTGTTTCGGAGAGGAATGGCTTAGAGACAGGAGACCCCAGTGCACCCCCACTGTTACACAATGCACTTCCCAGGGCCGCCATTTCACTTTTACCCTCCAGGCCAGGCAGGGAGAGCCCATGTAAGCATATGCCTGAACTAGAGAGAAGGATAGTGCAGTGTCATATTTTCATCTCACCTTGTGCCTCTGGGGAAGTCTGACTTGGGGCATCTCGCCCAGAGGCCCCGACTCTGCTCTCTGTACTCAGGTACAGAGGATGTTGGCATCTGCTGCCGTGGCTCTGACCTGCTCTGCTGTGCTGCCCCAGGGGATGCTGCGGCCTCGGGCCTCTGGGAATTTGCCATTCCAGGCCTCTCATGATTGACTGCAGGCCTCGGTTCCCACAGGGAAGGAGCAGGATGACGTGGTTGTCCCGACGTCGGGGGGCAGGTACGACGTGCGCCTGCGGGCGCGGCAGCGCGTGGCCGTGTACTGGGAGGAGGAGGTGGCTGAAGTGCGCCGCTGCACCTGGTTCTACAAGGGGGACAAGGACAATAAGTTTATTCCCTACTCGGAGTCCTTCAGCGAGGAACTGGAGGTAAACACACTTTTCCGGTTGGTTTCCATCTCAACCTGTCCTTGTTACATACTGCCTCTGATGTCCCAAACCCCATGCGAGGCCACTGGCACCAGTCAGACCTGAGGACACGAACTCCAAAGAGGCTTTGGCACGGCATTCCTGTGGCTGATTGATGTAACTGTGAGCACTGCTGTGGCCTCCCCTTCCCCTGCCCTCGTCCGGCCTCGGTGCATCCTTCCACGACACCTTAAAGTACCAGGCTTTCCTTTGGGATGATGCAAATGTAGAGATATATAGACAGACATATAAAAAATACCCATCTTTGCAATAATCTCTATTCTGATGTACCAAAAGCAGTTCTAAGTTGATGGGGAAGTCTGATGCTGCTGCTGTCAAAGTGGGGAGTTCTTAAACACTCTCAGCAGGTGATCCTGGGATGACCCTGCTGCTCCTCCAGCTGATTCCTCTGCTTCTTTTGCAAAGTGTTGATAAGAGATTCTGAAAACTGGGTTGGGAATGTTGCAAGAGGTTGAACATTGATGATCATACTTCCAGCTGACTCACAGTGGGCGTTCTCTTCTGCAGGAAGCTTACATGATTGCTGTGACCCTGGGTGAGTGGAAGAAAAAGCTGGAGTCCCCCAACAGAGAAGTCATTATCCTGCACAATCCAAAGGTGAGCAGGGCCTGCGGTGACCAGTGAGGACTTCACCTTGGGTCTCTTTGTGCTGTTCCCTTCAAATGGGTTTGTCCCAATGTTATTCCACTCACCTGCCTGTACCAGAGGAGAGGGCAATGGCAGCTGAGTCTGCCAACAGCTTCACATTTCTTTTCAACACCTTTTTGGGCAAAGCACAGTCTGGTAGCACCCCGTGTCACCTGGCAGCTGCTGTAGCTGTCTCCGCTCTCGGGTCACTGACAGGCTCTTCTTGTTCCCAAGCTGATGGTTCACTACCATCCCGTTGCCAGCTCCGACGACTGGGTCTCCACCCCCACGGAACAGGGCCGGCCCCGGACTGTGAAGAGAGGAGTGGAGAACATCGCTGTCGAGATCCCCAACGGTGAGCCTGCTTCTCCCCTCCACCCACCCAAAACCCTGTGGAGTATTTTCCAACCAGATCACTCAAAAAGACTGTCAGAAGCTCCCGTGATCCTTTAAGTGAAGTACGTGTCAAAACATTTTGTGCCAAAAGGATTCAAATGGTTTCAGAAACCTCCCCAGCCCCAGCGAGCTGCAGATCCAGGGGGAGTGTGCTGAGCTTCCCGCTCCTGTACAGAGACAGAGGTGCTGGGAGCTCTGCAGTGCCTGAAATTCCTCCTGAGGGATCGATGTCTGTATTTGCACAGGAGGAGAGTTTCTTTCCCTGCTAGGGACACAGTGGTTTATCACATACCTGTGTGCTGTGACTCTCTGGGGCACATGCTCTCCCCATCTCTGCAGCCAAGTGTCAGCTCACTCCCCTCCCAGCTGCCCTGAGCTCCCAGTTAGGCCTCAGGACTTGTCCCCATGAGGACATCAGGCAGTTACTCCATTTTCCTTGTGTGCCTGCCCTCGGGAAGGCACGTATGCAAACTAAGGTGTGTGGGAAGTAGAGGACAAGCCCTGACTCCACCTGGGGCCTACCTGGGAGATGCAGCTCTGTGGGGCTCATCAGAGTGGGCTGGGCATGGGGCAACTGCACTGAGACCTCCTGATTCTGCAATTCCCTATGCTGAACGATCCCCACGGCTGGGCAGGGGTGAGGTGCAATGGGGATGAGCCACCACCCTTTCCTCTACTGGCCTGTTGGTCCACATCCGTCCCAGGGCAGGCGGCTGAATTTAGCAGGATTCAGAGAAATGTGAGAAATCCCAGCACCCTTGAGGTGTAAATCCAGGCACTAACAAGGGTTTTCAGGGGCTGATGTGAAGGGTGGGAGGCTGCAGTCCTGCACAGTGGTGCCTCCAGCAGCACCATCTCCTCAGCACCCGTGGGCTGAGCTCCCCTCCCCTCCTCAGGAGAACCGCTGCAGATCGACCACCTGGTGTTCGTGGTGCACGGGATCGGCCCCGCCTGCGACATCCGCTTCCGCAGCATCGTGCAGTGTGGTAGGTGCAGAGCTGGGAGAGCCTCCTCCTGGGGATGGGCAACGCTGCCACGCTGCCTCAGACCGTCCCGACACGCTGGCAGGCTGCACAGCCACAGCTGCTGACTGCAGGCAGTGTGAGTGGAGTGCTCACTGACCACCAAATCCCACCTTCTGAAAGGTTTAGGCAACTGCTGTTCATCAGCTTTGCTTCACAAGAGTTGTTTTTTAAAAAATTTCCACAAGTGCCTTATCCTGACTGCCAGACTAAAGCCCTGCCCCTGTGAAGGAGGTACAGACAGGGCAGTGGAATCCAGTAAACACACGTGGCAGGACATGGAGCCTCCCCTGATCTGTAGTTAAAGATCCAGGGACTTAGGGGAGCAGCAGCAGATTAAAGACCCTGGTGGGATTTCCCCGTAATGATCTTTCATCGTATTAAGTGCTTTTGGTGCCACAGGCTGGCCCCAGAGCCTGGTGGATCTCTGTAAGAGTTCTTCTGTTTTGCAGTGAATGATTTCAGGAACGTCTCCCTCAGCATGCTGCAAGCACACTTCAAGAAGGCCCAGGAGCAGCAGCAGGTTGGCCGGGTGGAGTTCCTGCCTGTGAACTGGCACAGCTCCCTGCACTCCACGGGCGTGGACGTGTAAGTGTCCAACAGCCACTATCCCCAGGGTCAAGGGCACAGGCAGCCTCCTGCCCTGGAAACTCCACTTATTCTGTTGGAAAAGCAAAGGGAAAGCTGTGAGTTTTTAGGGTAGGGGTGAGCAGGGCAGACAGGGACCCCCAGAGCACCTCCCCACTGCCATTCTGCAGCACATGGCAGGCACCTGCTCCATTCAGCATCCTGAGAACAGAGGCTTCTGCCTTTCCCTGGCTCATCTTGGGAGGGACTGTGGACACCCACACCTTGCTAAAGGCCTCTGAGAACTGAGTAGCCAGTTCCTGCACTGCAGCACTGCTCTGCAGTGCTCCAGCAAGGACAGAAAGCAGGCCAGGCTCTGGGGAAGAAAGAGAAGGCTCTTTATTCTTGGAATGTAAGAGCACAGGCTGTGCTTTGCCTGCAGTCTGGGCATCAGCTGAGTGTCTGGATTACAACATACATCCTTGGAGACTGTGTCAATCCTCCTCTGAACTTAAACTTCAGAAACATGGTGGGGTTCTGTGGCTTTCCCAGCTGCAGCCCCCTCTGCCCTCTCCCCCGCAGTGACCTGGAGCGGATCACGCTGCCCAGCATCAACCGCCTGCGTCACTTCATCAACGACACCATCCTGGACGTGTTCTTCTACAACAGCTCCACCTATTGCCAGACCATCGTGGACACGGTGGCCTCGGAGATGAACCGCCTGCACCAGCTCTTCCTGCAGAGGAACCCTCAGTTCAGGGGCGGGGTGTCCATCGCAGGGCACAGCCTGGGTGAGGGCTCGGCCGCAGCTCCCGTCAGCGCTGGGGGAGCAGGGAGGGCACAGGGACAGAACGCTCTGGGTTAGAACGCTCCTGGTCTGGTAGACCCTGGTCCACCAGACCAGGGTGCTCCAAGTCCTGTCCCATCTTCCAGGGGTGCGGCAGCCACAGATTCTCTGGGCAGCCTGGGCCAGTGCTTCAGCTCTGAGTAAATAATTCCTTCCTGACATCTAATCTAGCTTGTCCTCTGTCAGCTTAAAGCCATTGTCCCTTGTCCTGTCACTGTCTGTGTGTAAAAAACTCCAGGGTGCAGCTCTTCCATGCCAAAAAGGAGGTGGCTTGGGCTCTTCCCCTCCAGGTGCTGATGCTCTGCCCATGCCTGGTTTCTAGGGTCACTCATTTTGTTTGATCTCCTGACGAACCAGAAGGCTGATCCCGAGGAGGACGAGCACTGTGCACAGGTATGGGAGGCCACTGACTCCTCCCTCCTGCAGCTGCATGGGGATAGGGGGAGAACACAACATGCACAGGGGTAAACTGGTGAGCAGAAAGCATGATCCCTTCTGGATCTGTTCACAGGGGTCCAGGACAACCTCAAGCACAGGGGGTATTGAGGAAGTAAAAGAAATCCTGAAGAAGCTGGAGCTGTCTGAGTATTGTGATGTTTTTGAGAAGGAGAAAATGGACAGGCAAGCACTGGTGAGAAGTTCCCCTGTTTTACTGTCTCTTGTGGCTCTTTGCTTTTCTTCCCCATTGTCCCACCACTGCATGTCTTCTGATACCGAGTCATGCACGAAACATCTCTGAGGAGGAACACAATCCCATAGAACAGACACCTCACCACACCTCTGCTCCTGGACTAACACCAGCCTTGCTTATTTTCCAGTTCTTGTGCACAGAGAAAAACTTTAAAGAAATGGGAATTCCCCTAGGGCCAAGAATGAAAATACTCCATTACATCAGCTCCAAGATAGAGATGAAGGTTTGTTTTCTGCATGGCTTGTGCTCATGCCATCACATCCCATCCCATTCCATCCCTCTGACACAAGGACCCCTTTGTGCTGCTGCAGGCTCAGAGCTCAGCAGCTCCTGGGCACAGTGAACGTGGAGCCGAGCCAGGGTCCCCGTCCCAGCACGGGGACAGCTCAGAGGATGTCAGGAACTGCCAGTACCGGGACGTTGGCTTGGGACAGGTAACAGCTGAGCTCTGGCTGCACCCACAGCGCCCTCGTAACACCAGCACAGAGATTGTCTCATGAACGAATCTGAACATCCCCCTCTCCCAGGTCTCTGCAAACTACCCCCAGCTGAACTACAAGCCCACCATCTTCTTTGCCTTTGGCTCTCCCATTGGGATGTTTCTCACAGTGCGAGGAGTGAAGCGCATTGACCCAAACTACAGCCTGCCCACCTGCAAAGGCTTCTTCAACATCTTCCACCCCGTAGGTATAAGAACCAGAGCTGTCCTGCGTGAGAAACGTGGAGCACGAGCCCTGGCCACTGTCCCCCTCTTGTGCGCAGTTTGACCCAGTGGCGTATCGGATTGAGCCCATGATCGTCCCAGAGCTGGAGTTCGAGCCGATGCTGCTGCCCCACCACAAGGGCAGGAAGAGGATGCACCTCGGTATGGCCCAGGCAGCCCCTGTCCCCCGGCCCGGGGCTGCCGCTGCAGCCCCCAGCCCCACAGCCACCCCCCTCCTGCCTTGCAGAACTGAAGGAAGGGCTGACTCGCATGAGTGTGGACCTGAAGAACAACCTGCTGGGGTCACTGCGCGTGGCCTGGCAGTCCTTCACCCGCGCCCCGGTGCCGGCCCTGGAGGCAGCGAGCACTGAGGCCGAAGCAGAGGCCGGCTCTGAGAAGCAGCCAGGTCGGTGGTGGGGAGTGTGGGGCAAGGGAGAGCCAGGGATGCAGTCTTGCGAGCTGCCCGTGAAGCAGTGCCTGGGCTCCCACAGCCACCCCGCTGTGCCCAGCAAAGGGATCACCTTTGGGCTCTGGAGGCACCTGGCTCTCCCCAGCTGCTGTGGCCTTCCCGTGTTAGCACCTGATGAAGGGGTTTTCTGGGGGCGGGTCTCAGCACACCACACCACGTTTTAAGCCCGTCCCCCTCCTCTGGCTGTACCTTGTACTGCTGTTTCTGAGCACTTAGCTGCCTTTCCCCTGTGTGAGCTGCAGAGGGGTGAAGGGAGGGCATGGCCCTGTTGTTGTATTGTTGAAGCTGCTGGTGCCCTGTGGCTGAACCACATTGCTCTCCTTTCTCCAGACACAAAGCCAGAGGAGCCCCCAGCAGCAGTGAAGGAAGAGACGCCCCTCATCAACGTGGGGAGGCTGAATGGGGGGAACCGCATTGACTACGTGCTGCAGGAGAAGCCAATAGAGAGCTTCAATGAGTATTTGTTTGCACTCCAGGGGCACCTCTGCTATTGGTAAGTGTCTGCATAATGCTCAGGCCTTCAAATTTATGTGTGATGGAAGCAGAATGGCACCAGTTTCAAAGCCAGTGTAGTAAGAAAAGCCTGAACTGATCGAGGGAACAAGATCTCCTCCTGTCTGTGACACACAGAGGGTGGGCACGGACAGAGGAAGGAGACTTGTGGTTCTCCTTGCCTTGTGCTGCCTGCAGCTGCAGAGCACTGCATCCACCCCAACCATAACAGATGTCCTGACAGAGTGCAGGGAAGCATTCCTTTCTGATTCCCACCTCCTCCTCCTGCAGGGAGTCAGAGGACACTGTTCTGTTGGTTCTGAAGGAGATCTACCAGACACAAGGCATCACACTGGATCAACCTTTACCAGGAAGCCAGTGACCAACCTGTGCTGTTCTGGCTGTAAGTCACCTTTGCTTAAACCTCCTCGGGATTTCCTAGGACACCTCAGAGGAGATCTGGTTTGTTTGAGGGAGTAATATTCATTATCTAAGGCAGGGAACTTGTGTCAGCTTTCTTCTTTGGCCTGTCAGCACCTTTGGCTTTTTTCCTTTTCTCTGCACACGAGCATGATCTCTCCTCATATGATGATGATTCACACAACTATTTGTGTGTTTGATTGTGTGATTGATATTTTGTTGATGTTGATAACACAACTATTCCTGTGTTCTCCTTTTGCTTTCTTAGGTCCAATCCCACTGAGTACTCACCAGGAAAGTCCAGATCTCTTCTCTGCCTTCCTCTCTCCTCTGCTGCCGTGTCCTGCATGCTGCTTCCCAAGTACTTGCTGCTGCCTGGAGATAAGGATGGATTTTCCTCCATTTTGGATAGGGGTAGGGGGAAAAACTGTCAAGGGAAAAACACTTCTGCTCAAACACACCCAACACCTGTACAGTGATTCCCAGTGGCAACGTCTGTTTTTAACCCTCCACCCTGTGAGTCCCCACACCAGCTCCTCCAGCACTGCAGCAGACGAGCTGTTGGGGCTCAGAACTCAGCAAGGTCCTGACCCTGCGCCTGGCTCGGTGAGGACACTCACAGCCCGGGACCTTGAGGAGAAAAAGCCTTAAACACACAGAGTGGAAAGAGCTACAGCAGCCTTGGAGCAAGGGAGATTGCTGGCTGCTCACACAGATACCCACAGCAGCACTACAGGCCCAGGAGGCAAAGCCCAGGGCACGGGCTGCTGCTGAGCCAGCAGGGTCTGTCCAGCAGCCAGCCTCACGTCCCTGCACTGCTGCTGCATGTCTGTGCACCCCTGGGCCGTGCCAGGCAGGGCTGCCCCGTGAGAGCACCTCTTTGTGCTCCTCCCTGCTGGGGTGTGTTGGCAGTGACAGCTCAGCACCCTCACCCAGCCCACGCTGGCACACCAGCACTGACCAAGCCAGCACCCAGCTGTACCTGCTCCGAGGAAAGCTTCACCTCCAGCTCCAGCCAACCTGGGGAACAGCAGCTGCCCCTGGCAGTGGGAGGGCAGTGTGAGCCCTCTGTGCCCTGTGGGGACATAGAGCAGCAGGGCTGCCAGGTGAAGATGGAGATCTGGCACCTGCCACACTCCAGTCCTTGTTTTTAGCTTTAAATGTACAAAACGCAGCCAGCGAAGGTGGAGCCCAAATGCAGCAGGGTCTGGACACTGCAGGAATGACACCAGCTCTGAGGGCAGCTCAGTCTGCACCTGCCTTGACGCTCTTTTTCTGAGGGGGACAGGGCTGGAGAGCCTCTGTGATCCTTCCCTGGCCACCAAAGCCCCTGGGCTGGCTCAGTGCCTGGGCTGGGGCTCCAGTGCTGTGTGAGGTGTTGCTGTGCAGCCTTTGGAAGAGCCAAACCACTTTCCCTCTTGCTGATTTTTGCCCTGCATGGGGTAAGGAGCCTTTTTTCCTCACAGCCTGTTGGTTTGTTTTTCCTCCATTGTCTGCTATTTGCACTACTGGAAGGGTTTTGTTTGCAGCCTCCATCCCTCCTCCCCTCCCAAGGAACAGAAGCTGTTCCATATCTGATTGCAGGAACAGCCAAGCTGCTCGGTCAGCACCTGAACTACTGCTGGCTAAGGTCTCAAGGGAGTAGGAAAAGGGACAGTCTTAACATGGGACACTAATGATCAGCTTTTTAAGTTATGCACTTTGTTAAAAAAAAAGTTAAATACATTTTAAATGTTATTTAATGTCTTTTCCAGTAAAAGCCAAAATAAATAAGTAGATGACTGTGGTGTGTGCATGTCTGGGGGGAGAGGGAAGGGCCGAAAAATTCACGTGCAGTTTTAGGGGAACATGATGCTATTTCTGTAATTCTGTTGAAGCTGCAGATTTATAGAGGGTCCAAACTGCAGCTGATGGGGTTGTGTTTCATTACTGACTCACCTGCCTTGCTCTGCTGCAGCCTCACCTTGGCTGTCAGCCAGACTGTGGGCAGGGAAATGAGCACCTGTGCAGGACGCTGTCACACAGGTGCAGGGACGCTCTCAGACACCATTTCATCTTCTGCTGTCATTGCCTTAAAACTATACTAAAGCTTCAAGGAAAGAGCACCCACCAGACACCCCTGCAGCCACCAGAGGAAATGGCTTATAAAGCAACAACCCAAGCCTTGAAATAAAATTTTAGTACCACAGCTCATTACAAAAATTAAACTCCTTTATTTGGGAAATTAGAAAACCTCAAAGCTGGCAGATCCTGCACTTCATTTCCCAGGAGAAGGGCTGGGACAGCTCAGCTGGATTGCAGGGAGGTGACCAATGGTGCTTCCTGGACTGGACACAAGAACTCCCACCAGACTGAGCACACTGGCTTGTCACATTTTCCCAGTTCTTGTTCAGGACCTTCATACCCCAACTGTCTTCCCGCAGGTTGGCACCCGAGTGCCTCCCTTGCTTCCCAGTGGGCCTGAAGAGGGGGTGGCCTACAAAATTCAATTAAATGAAGCAACACAAGGGCCAGGGCAGGAAACTCACTGGCTCAGCAGGGAACACCTGCCCAGGGGTTTGTCCTCATTGGAGCCATTTCTGAGCAGCCTCCCCCAAGCCTTCCCTGCCCTGGCATCCAGGGAGCAGGCAGGACAGAGCCCATCACTATATGCTCATGTGGAAGCTGGGAGCCGGAGGCTTCTCCTCGTGCGCCGGCAGCGGTTTGGGCTTGGCCAGAGAGGGCTTGTGGCACGTGGGGTCTGTCAGGGGAGGGTAGTACTGCCTGTAGCACAGGTATGCGAGCACCAAGCCCATCGCTGAGCCAACCAACACATCTGTGGGCGAGACCAGAGCAAAGTCAATGGCCCTTCACCCTCCCAAGCCTCGTGAGCAATTCCTCAGCAACAGCTTTTCTGCTAGATCCATAACCTGACTCGGCTGTAAAGCCAAGCGTGGTATGTGTTTCAAAACCACGGAGAAAGGCATCGGTTCCCTGCAGGTGGCACCAAAATTGCCACTGGATGAGTAAAATAAAAACAAACCCCAAGGTGCTGTTGGGGGCTTTGAACACTTCTGTGGCACCACAGGCCCCCGTGCCTGGAGTGCCCTGCTCAGGGCACCTGCTGAGCCCCGTGCAGGTGCACCAGCAGATGCTCACCCACCTTCCCAGTGGTGCTTGTAGTCGCAGGTGCGGGACACGGCAATGAGGGTGGCCAGGAAGAGGGGGAGGAGGAAGGCACAGAAGCGCAGGGCCCGGCCCCCCCGGCCCAGAACGAAGCTGTGCAGCTTTCCTGCCAGGTAGAAGGCAGAGAAGGCAAGACCAGCGAAGGCAACTGGAAGAGAACAGAACAGTGTCGGCTCAGAATAGCTCCGGGCTTTGCTGCCAGACCCTCACCTTCTGCTGCTGCAGTGGAGAGGCTGTGAGAGGTCCTGTCCCTGTGAGCCAAGGGAAGTACCAGCTGGGAGTGATGGATCATCTGGGACTGATGGATCCTAGAAGCTGCTACCTGGCACACATTCCTCCTTCCCAGGGTTACAGACAGCTTTGGCCCCCATTTCTCACCCCACTGCTTTGCAGGGGGAAACCCTGCAAAGTCCCCTGACCACATCAATGAATGCAGACAAAGCTGTGGGGTGCAGGAGAGCAAATCCAAGGTGCCCTCCCCATGGGTCCTGCCCCTCAGAGCTCGCTGCCCAGGGCTGCAGCAGGAAGGAGGCACAGACAACTCACAGGACGCGTGTCCGCTGGGGAAGCTCTTCCGCCCCTCGGTCACGCTGCGGGCGTCTCCTGTGCACACCAGCTCAGTGTTGGCTCGGCCGTCCGGGAAGCAGCGGTAGAAGAAGTCAGGCCGTGGCCTGGGGCAGGGAAGGGAAGCTCAGGGTCCTCAGGCCTGGGCATTCCCAGCACCCGGAGCGGCAGGGAGCTGCCCGTGCCAACGCGATCCTCCCCAGCATGGGCCTAAATGAGCCCATCTGAATGATGGCCTGAGACAACAGCTCCCCAGTGTTTTTTCTAATTCTAAATTGTCTTTACAGCTAGAAAAAACCACATTCTTTCCAGGCTGAGCACATCCAAGTTCAGCTCCTAGGCCTGATCTGGCTATTGCGGTCCTGCCTCCCCCGCCCCCCTGCACAGCGCAGCTGGGAAGCAGCCAGTCCTCACCTCCCCACAACGAGCTTCAGGGCATTTGTAAAAACCCCGTTCAGGGCAAGAGCAAGGCTGGCAGCTGGGAGAGAGCAAAAGGGTCACATCAGCATCATCCCCACCTGAAAGTGCAGCACATTCAGGGTTCAAGCTGCCTTTCTCTGGGACACGAAGGAGCTCACCAAGGCAGGCTTCCCTCGTGTCCTCACGGTCAGCACCCATGAACAGCCTCGCCAGGATGATGAGCAACAAGGGAGACAGAAATGCGATGAACTGCACAAAACAGGGAGAATTTTAGGTGTCAGTGAACCAGGTTTAAGTTCCCACCAGAACACAAGAGCAGTTACTCAAGAAGGCTCTGAGTACACTTCCCTTCCCCAAAGCCAAGCAGCAGTCTATCCTCTGCAATCACTGCAGTTCCATCAGAACACAATTCCTCCACCTGCTGGATTTGCAGCAGGCCCTGATCAGCTCAGCACACCCTTTGGTTCTCAGACAGCTCTCTGGGCAGAGTGCTGCTCTGGCTGGTTACTGGGGCTGTCCCCAGACACAGCACCTCAGCTCTCCCCTCCCTGCAAGCCCCAGCACTAGCGCTCCGTCAGCAGCACCCACGCTCTGTCAGCAAAACCACAGGAGCTGCTGATTCAGAGCAACCAGTTATCATCATCCCCATCTCAGCCCTGGGGGATTTCACCCTGGGACATCCTCACCATGGCTGCCAGGCTCCCACAGAGTCTGTTCCCACCTGAACTCTGGCACATGTCCTGCTTTACACTGCCTGTTCCAAACGCTATCCTGAGGTTTTGTCCTTACTGTTTCGTGGCCACCTCTTGCAGAAAATCCACCTGCCATTTGCCAACTCAAGAGCCAGAGCCTCACACCTGTGCCAGAGGGAGCCAAATCCCTCTGGCACACTGCTCTCTCCAGGAAATCCAATACAGTTAGTCAAACTCTTCTAAGCAAGCCTGGAGCCCCTGGGAAAACATTTGACAATAAAATGATGGTAAATCCCTGCTAAAAATAGCTGCTTGCAAGGAAAACAATCCCTGATAGTGAGAGCTGTGCTATCTTCCACGCGCCCTGTAATTTAGACGTGGAATGGATTATGGACAACAGTGCAAAGTCCTCGTTAGTTCATGAACTTCAAATCCCAAAGGCAACCCTGGACAGTAAAGCCTCAAAACATGACAAAAATCACTGTATGTTCGGCCTAGTTGGTACTAATCTCACAGGATGAGTAGAAAGGGACCACTGGGGACCATCAAGTCCAACCCCTCTGCTCAGGGTCCTCAGAGCACGTCACCCAGGACTGCGTCCAGATGGATTATGAATATCTCCAGGTAAGGAGGCTCCCACTGTCTGGGCAGCCTGTGTCACACACACAGGAAAGTCCTTCCTCGTGTTCAGGTGGAAATGCCCATGTTCCAGCTTGCGCCTCTCGCCCCACTGAGCAGAGCCCGACTCCATCCTCGCAGCCCCTCCCTTCCCTATTTATCCATAATCGTACGATATCCTGCACTTTCTGCAACGTGCACTAGGAGCTGCAGGTATTGCCGTACAAGCCCTTAGCCAGCAGCTTTGCTTTAAAAGGAGAGCTGGTAATTTCAGAATAAATCAAAGTAACCGCAGGAAACACTGGCACAGGCTGCCCAGAGAAGCTGCGGCTGCCCCATCCCCGGAACTGTTCACAGACCGANGGTCCCGCACCCACCCGAAGGTGGCGAGGAGCAGCGCCCGCAGCGCGATCTCGGCTGCCAGCTCCGCTCGCCGCATGGCCACTGCCCGACCGCCGAGCCGCCGGGGCGGGGCGAGCGCGGCCCGGCCCGGAGGAGGGACCCGCAGCCGGGAGCCCCGTTATCCCCCCGCCCCGACACGGAACTGACTCATCTCATCATTGTAACATTCAGAACGATTTATTGAAGTCAACCTCAAGCAAAAATTTCAGATCAGTGGAATGTCATTAAAAACCTTTCCAAAGGAATCCTCACGGAAAAGCAAAAGAAAAGAAAAGAAAAGAAAACAAAAAAAAAAAATAAAAGGAAAACAAACCAAAAAAACAAACCAAAACCCAAAAAACCAACATCTGAATTCCAGAATANTTATCCATAATCGTACGATATCCTGCACTTTCTGCAACGTGCACTAGGAGCTGCAGGTATTGCCGTACAAGCCCTTAGCCAGCAGCTTTGCTTTAAAAGGAGAGCTGGTAATTTCAGAATAAATCAAAGTAACCGCAGGAAACACTGGCACAGGCTGCCCAGAGAAGCTGCGGCTGCCCCATCCCCGGAACTGTTCACAGACCGATTGTGCAGGGCTCGGTCTGGTGGAAGGGGGGCATCCTCCGTAGTGGGAGGGAGGGGATAATCTGTTAAGGTCCCTTCCGATCCAAACCATTTCACGAACCCACTGAACTTACAAACATGAGGACTGTGGGAACACGGTCCACTTCAGTGTACGGGTTTTTGTAGAGCCACATCTCCTCGGGCTGCACCACGCGCTGGAAGGGCGGCAGAAATTCCATGATCCTGGAACGAGACAAGCGAATAAGCCCTGGGGCGGCGGGGTGGGGGTGGGGGGGCGGCAGGCGGGGGTCCCGCACCCACCCGAAGGTGGCGAGGAGCAGCGCCCGCAGCGCGATCTCGGCTGCCAGCTCCGCTCGCCGCATGGCCACTGCCCGACCGCCGAGCCGCCGGGGCGGGGCGAGCGCGGCCCGGCCCGGAGGAGGGACCCGCAGCCGGGAGCCCCGTTATCCCCCCGCCCCGACACGGAACTGACTCATCTCATCATTGTAACATTCAGAACGATTTATTGAAGTCAACCTCAAGCAAAAATTTCAGATCAGTGGAATGTCATTAAAAACCTTTCCAAAGGAATCCTCACGGAAAAGCAAAAGAAAAGAAAAGAAAAGAAAACAAAAAAAAAAAATAAAAGGAAAACAAACCAAAAAAACAAACCAAAACCCAAAAAACCCACATCTGAATTCCAGAATATTTGTAAAATAAAATAAAAAAAGGCAACATCTTAGTAAATAGAATGTACAAAAATTATATGTTCTACCATCACACACAGTCAGTAAGAAGCTAAAATATTACAGGCAAGTCTCAATACGCTCTACCTAGAGGACAGGAGCTATCTATGTACAGGGAACCAGCTTTACAGGCTTCACACTATGCAAGAGGACAGAGGCCAACACAACCCCCCCTAAAATATCGGATATCTCAAAGTCTATGCGCAACATCAAGTCATGATACAGTAATGCCCCGTGGAACCAGACACTCCTCGGTTGTGCCAGGGCTGCATCTGCGTCCAAAAACTCTTTGATACCGACTTCAGTGAATATCGATGCTTTGCTATTAAAGACTCGCGTGATTTCGTTAAAATAACATTTCACAGAATCTACAAAGTTTGTTACAGATAAACAAAGTCTACAGAAATAACGACTCTACAAAGGTCCATCTTACAGAGCACGTGGGGATAGAGACGGATCCGCGGGGATCTGTGTTGTGCAACATCACTCGCATGGAGACAAACAGGTTGGGGTCCTCACAGCACCCCGAATGCAAACCCCCAACCCCCGGCTCAGACGGGACAGGATCACCCCGGGGATGCGGCGACGCTGCTGGATTGTTGGAAAAGTGACACCAGGAATGAGATACAGATCCACCTGGAACAGGCAGCATAGGGTTCTCATCCAGTCTGGTTATGACCCAAAAGCGAGAGAGCTGCAAGGCAGGGGGCCCCAGGGACCCCACACAGCTGGGATCTCCAGAGGGACCCCAGGCAGCCGCCTGCCCCTGGAGCTGGCGGTGGCACGGGGAGGGCACAGCCCTGGACCACAGGGAGTGGTAAATGGCTTTGGCAAATTCATACGTTTTCCCTTTTTTATTCACATTAATCACAGAAATCCCCGGTACACAAAGCACAGTTCCAGCTCCCTACCTCCCGCTCTGGAGCAGCGAGACCCTTCCCAGGGGAACACAGACCTGAGCTGCTCACTCAGAAATACAGAATCACAGGGAACAGCTTTTCTTCCTGTTTTGCCTTTTTTTTCCTCCTTTTCCCCTCAGAACAACACTGGGAATACATCCAACGTGTAGGAGTGTATCGTAAGTGCAAATGTTTTTGCTACACAAAGAGAAATGGTGAAAGCTGGGGAAAGCTGATGGGAACGGGAAGCAAAGGGACAGCATTGCTCCAAGGCCGCCGTCTCCCACGCGACACCTGGTGAACTCACACCTCCGAGACAACTGCTTCCAAACCCTCCCGTTTGCCACGGATCCACTGTACAGCGGGAGCAGGAAGGAACTTGGGGGAAGTCAAGGACATTTTCAATGCAGTATACAAAAAATCATGTATAAATAAAAAAGCTGTAAAAGGAACCGCAGAGCTTCAAGTACATTAAACCCTGAATTCAATGAGGCAGAGGTTTCCATGTTAAAGTGACTTCTCCGTACCAGCGCCGGACACCCCATCCCACCCTCCCCCCTTCCCACCCACATATTTCTGTAAAGTTTCAATATATACAGATTTTATGCTCACTGATAATTATGTCTACTAATTGTGTTTCTCCCATTCTATCCTGAAATTAAGATAAAAGAAGGGTTTTTTTAGAAGAAAGGCCAAAAATCCACATTCCAGCCCTATTACTCCATTTGAACTGATTCTCCAAGACCATGTGGTGACCAGAGAAGGTGATTTGCCCACAAAATTTCCTTCCTGAGCTGCAAACACCTTCAACAGTCTATGGACAGGACAAGTCTATACAATAATCTGACAGCTACAACAGCTAATGCTTGCACCAAATGTTCAGGAATGGTGGAACCAGCCTCTGCACCACTGGAATAACAAGCGAGAATCATGGAATTCTCGCTTCTAGATTCATCTGGCCACAGGCTGCAGGATGCCTGCACTGTGCCCAGGTGCAGCTGCAGAGGAAAAGCTCCAGTAAACCACAAACCCTGTTCCCTGGGCAGGGCAGCTCAGGCACCGCCCAGGTGCCAGAGCTGGAGGTCACCAGAAGTGTGGGACCACCCCAAAAATTTAACACAAAAGGAAGGGAAAAACATGCCAGTGTGTTCCCATGAAGGAACAACAATGTGCTGGGACAGCACACTGCAGTTCTCCACCAAAATCACCAGTACTGTAGATTTCCTCTAGGTCTCAGCATGAAACGACCCAACTATCCAAGATTCCTTATTTTGGACCCCACACAAATTAATTCAGCAGCTGCTTCCCACTCTGCCGAAGCCAATCCATAAGAACAGCTGTGCAATCTTTTCCTTACAAAAGAGCTGCACTAAGCAACTATATTCTGGTTACTCAGTTTACAAAGACATGGTTAAAATGTACATTTCAACATCCCAGTCTGCCACTCAGAACAGCCCCTGCAGTCACCAAGATCCTCTGAACTGGCCTTTTCTCATCTAACAGTGTTAAAGCTTTTTGAAAGACTCACCTTCTCTTCAGTTCAGAGTTTTGTTCACAAACTGAACAACCTCTCTTGTTTTCCTTCTGAGTCCAAGCCCAGCTGTTGGCTGATATGAATCATTTTTTGGTGGAAAAAAGAAGCATCTCTAAGAAGTCTGAACACAAAGTGAACCAAGACATTGAGTGGCACAGGAGGAGCAGCAGCCCCCATCACAGCATCTGAGAAGTTTTAAGCCTTCTGTGCCCTCCGTGTCCTGTGCCCTGGCACAGCACTGTGGCACTGCCAAGGTGGCCACTGCCAGTCTGTGGCTCCCGTCCAATGCTCCCAAGGTGTCCTGGTGCTGCCACGCCACGTCCCTCTGCTCTGCAGGCCACCACGGACACAGAATGAATGGAGCAGGTCAGTGCAGTCACACAGCAGCACGGTATCAGCAACATATCTGATATATATCAGCTGATATCTGCAATATCAGAATGCTCTGACTTCAGAGAAAATCACTGAACATTATCAAGCCTAATAAATAATATAAAGTGAACATCTCAGGCCCTACAGATGCAGTAACAAGAGCTGTGTTTGGAATTTCTGAGAAGGTTAAACATCCTCAATAAGAGCTTAAAAAGAGACATTTCTCACACAAAATGTTAAGAAAAATAAAATCCTTTTTGTAGTTTTTTTTTTCTTTAAAAATACCAAAATCCAGCACTGCTTTCCAGCAGGGTTAGTGTCAGATCCTCACTGGAGCACGGCCCTCAGCAGGAAGTGCTTCAGGGATCCCAGGAGCTGCTGCCCCAGGACCACCCCAGACCCCTGCAGGTTCTGTCACCCCAAGGGAGGTGTGGGCAGGTGCTCTGGGCCGAGTCCACAGCACAGCAGCTGCTCAGGGACTGTAGTGTATCACTCTACCATTGCACACACAAAAAACTCCCTCGGTACATCAGTTTGAGGATGAGAAGGTCACCAGGCAGAGGCAAGACATTCTAAATTCCACATAGATCTTTTCAGCCTATCTTCTTGATCTGAGAAGTCTCTGTGTTCCCACAGGTTTGTGTAAGCAGTTTTCCAGACACAAGGTTCTTAATTGCAAGGCTCAGTTCAGCCAGATGCCAGCAACACTTGATTATTTTCAGTACCCACGAGCAAAGGCTGGCAGGGAGTAGCTATTATCAGTACACAAGTCAGAAGCACTTGCTGTACCAGGGCAGGGGTGGAGACACAGTGCTTGGTGGGCTGGGTGGGGAAGAGTCACCAAAACTAGCTCCAGCCTGGGGACACGAGTGTCCTGTGGCTCCTTGCACAAAAAAAAATGGAGGAATATAGGTTTTCTAAAAAAATTCTGGAGCAAGAGCCAACATAAGCCACTTCGAAAGCCTCATTGAAGGAGTCTGCCTTCCTGATTAACAGAGGAAATCCAAGACAGAACCATCTCCTGAGGCATCAGCTGGCTGCTGGGATATGGCCCCTTACCCAGACACAAAATACCCTGTTCATTGAGGAAGTGCTGAGATGTTCCCCAGCTCCATTAACAATGAAGATTAAAGTTAGAAGATCTCTCTCAACAAAAAAATCTTAACATTCCATTGAAAGCAACACGCACGTGAGTCAGGTCCCTCACAGGCTCAAGTGTTCCTGAAGCCAAGGGGAGCCTGAGAAGGCAGGACTGAAGAATCACACTCAGTAACTGCCATCAAACCAGGGCAGAGGTAGCAGATGATGAACCCACTGCAAGACTGACTTCAGCTCTGATTGAGGCTGGGAGCCTCTCCTGCCTGGGAGGGCTTTCCAAAATAGGTGGGATAAAGAAATGACCACTGTGCAATTAAACTCTGAATTTCTGCATCCGTCTGCAAACAGCCAAGACAGCTCTGGAGCAAGGAACCACCATTTCTTCCCCACTGCCAGACCTTGTGTTATGAGCACTTCCCAGAAGTCACACACCTGATTTCTCACAGGAAAAGCTTCACATTAATATTCATAAGTAAACATGAGAGACAACCTACCTTCTTCAATGCCTTTACAATAAGTACTGGAACAGAGGCATTTCAGAGTCACCTGGTCTGACACCCACACCTGTCTGTTTGGCATCTCAGTGTTACAGAGAGGAGAGGCTTTGCTCTTTCCACAAACTAGACACAAAAGTTACGTTGGCTTCACTGTTTTGTTTTTAAAGACATGATGACCGATCAAAGCCAGATCTTCAACACCCTTTCAAAATTAAATAAATAAATATGTGGCTATGCTTTGCTTTCTACACTCAAAGAACATTATTTTAAACAGAATATTCTTTTCACTGTCAAAAGGTTTACGGTTTTCTTCAAAGGCCAAGACGCTCCTGGTTTCCAACAGTAAGAGCTGCTGTAGCACATTCAAAGGTAAAAGAAAGACCAAACAATAAAAACCAAACACCACTGCCTGGTCCTTCTCGCTCAGGTCAATGGTCCCATTCCAGCTCACACGTGATGGCTCCGAGGACAAAGCCGAGTGTGGCATTGAAATCTCTCTGAGTTCATCGCCTGTTGCCCCTCTTCTCCCCTCCCGTGTTTGTTTTTAACCAAATTCACTCCTTTGCCTCTTCCACAGCATTCTGTGCTTCCAATTTGCACTTGATCTTGCTCCAGTACTCGGGTGCCACAGGAGATTTGGGGTCGTGTGCAGAGCAGCAGAGGCGGCCATCCAGTGCCGACGGCACCAGGGCTCCCTTCTCGTGATCCTTACAGAAGGAATGGGGGCAAAACTCACAGAAGGACATGGCAGGATTGCTACAGATGTCACACTGATGCCACGGACATTCCCATTTTCCTGAGGATGGGAGGAGAGAGAGAAAGGAAGCTGGAATTAGTGCACTTTGGAGACAGCACTGGCCTTTAACCCTCACTCTGTGTTGGATTGCTCAGATGAATGCAAACAAAGTTCAGAAAAACCAGCCACTATTTCTGCTTCTCATGTACAAGAATCTGAGTGAACACAGGTTCTATTTTGCACTTTTTTAGGCCTCTCTTGGCTCAGAACATTACTGCATGCAAAACCAGACCTTAAAAAGTCAGATCTACCCCCTTGGGCATCAAGACACCAAATGTCCTTGCAGGACAGAGTTTGTTTTATACAT
Source organism: Tichodroma muraria (assembly GCA_013390105.1). NCBI lineage: Eukaryota > Metazoa > Chordata > Aves > Passeriformes > Sittidae > Tichodroma > Tichodroma muraria. The sequence continues at coordinate 205,496 of WAAG01002770.1, read as the reverse complement.
TTTTCCTGATTTGTGAGCATCTCTCATTGCCCTGGACACTGCGATCCTCAGAGGGCACCTCCAAAGGAAGCTTTAAGTCAGCCCTACACATTCTACTGGCTTTGTCAGTGTTTGAACTGTCATTTGCTTGTGATAGGACACCAAGATGATGCTCATGTTTCAATCAAAATAAGAGGATGTTTGATTCAAGGAGAGGAACAAGAACAACATTAAAAAGTACAACAAATCCTCTGCCCACCGGTTCCATTTAGGAAGTCACCTGATGTACTGCTAAAAGTGAGTGGTATTGCAAAAGCAAATTTGGTGCACTTAGTGCAAATGAATACTGCATTTAATATAAGTGAACACTGTATTTTATGTATATGAATGCTGCATTTCACCTCCAACATTGTCCTGTAGCAGGAAGGAAAAGCTGAGCAGGAGGAGCCACGTGACTGTTCTTACCAAAAGGTGGCTGAGTCAGGTTAAGGCATAGGAGGTGGTATGCTTTGGGACAGTCCTTCTTATCACACATGACCAGCTCTCCCCCATCTCCACACTGGAAACAGTTATCTTCATGCATCTGCTTCTGTTCTGTTTTTATTTTCCGTTTCTTCTGCTTTAATTTTGCATTTTTCACTTTCTCTTCATTTGCCGTTGCAAATGCTGTCTAAGAAGGAGAAAATCACAACACAGAGTCACTTGTAAATCCCTGGAATTCAAGTCAATTTTTGGTTGTTATTTGCATGAACTCTTCTTAAATGAGATCCATTTAAAATAGTTTTTAAGCTCTAAAAGCCAGAAGTGCTCATTCAGATGTTTCTAAATTAACTTCCCACCAGACTCAACAGCATGGCAAGGCACACTATAAAATCTTTGGAGACGTCCAAGGATAGAAAGTATTAGGCTAAAGAGTGAAATAAATAAGCCCCCTCTTTCCCTACAAAATTTCTGGGTTTGGGAGGAGAAGGTCCAGTTTCATCCATGTACCTTGGGACGCACTCCCAGGAAGCCGCTGCAGTTTTCTGCTCCGCAGTGACACTCGGTCCTGCCATTGCCCAGGCAGTCCAGGTTGTAATTGAATGTTAACTCCATTCCTAAAATTTAAAGAAAAACAATTCACCCAGATGGACACTGAGGAAAGACAGGCCTGTGACAATGACATTTCATTAGCATTTGTTACCATGGGACCCCTGCTAAAGCTGGAACCTGAAGTATCATCTCCACTGCAATGGATGACAAAGTTCCTGAACAATTCACTGGTATTAATAACTTCAAGGAAAAAAAACCCATAATTCTAAGTGAGGAATTTGGCCACTGCAAGACAAAAGCAAACATATGAAAAGTGCCATCCTTTTACCTGCAGGGATGTCACAAAGAGCAAACAGTCCAACTCTAATGTCACCATTCACTGTCCACTTCTGCGTTTCACAGTTTGGGTTACAACTATGGTTCATAAAACGAGAGTAGTTCCCCTTTGGGCCAGCATCTATTATTCGGTCCTTCAAGGAAAAAGACAAAGATGTGTTTAGTACTTAGAAAGCAAAGAGGTTTCCTGCTGCTGGGTGAGATTTGCTATCAAACAAGACAATATTCACCTTGGTTACAGTTAGCATATAAAAGTTGGTGACACTGTTCTCGTGAGCGCGTTTGATCCGCAGCCGGCACTCCTCCTCGTCAATCAGCTCCCCAACATATTCATTCACAAATTCACCCTGCAAAGGAAAGGAGAACAAAAGTAAGAAATCTATGCAACCTAAACATGATGATAAAGGGAAGCAGCACAGAAAAAAAAAATTTCCTATAAAAAAAGACTAGTCATTACAAAGAGTGCTACACTTTACTGGTCTAGTAGGCACAATGTGAACACATGCACCAGGTAATTGCTGTCCAAGCAATACGCCCATGCAGAATAACAGGCAGCCCTGTTCCTGCATTCAGTACACAAGACAATTGTCAGGTCTATAAAACCCTTTCAACTTTCCCACTTTTTTTCAAAGAGGACAACGTGACAATATTCATGGACTCAGGAAACAGGAACTATTACAGTAAGTATTTTCACTACACACTTCACTTTCACTAGGACTTCAGTAGTCAATAAACTCAGAACGTTTGCAGTAACATGGTTTTCATGAAACGCAGATTTAAAAAATTCTGAATTTTATAAAATTAATGGCTAAACTCCATGTTTAAAAGTAGCCCTCCAGGCCAACAGTGTTTTCTAAGGAAAATCAGAAGAGCTGGGACATGACTGGCACTTCCATACAAGGTCACCAGCGCACTGGGCATTGCTCTGAGCAGCCAGGAAGCTGCTGAGTGGTTAAAACACGGTTCATTCTCCGGAGGTGCAGAGTGAAGTGCTCTCACCTAGACCCACCCTGATGATGGCTGTCACAGCCTTGTCCCGGGTCACTCTACCTTTTTAATGCTCCTTTTGGTGCGGAGGCCCCAGCCGCGGCGCTCGGTTTTGATGATCTCAGCGTCGGGGTAGAGCCTCTTGGTGAAGCACTGGTTCTGGCAGCGCTCCCCGGCTGGGCACACCTGCGGGTGGCACTCGTACTGCAGCATCCTGTTGAGGCACTCTGACTCCAGCCCACACGGGTTCTCGTCCGAGGGCTTGCAGTTACACCGCGGGATCTCCGACAGGTCGGCCACCTGGATCTGAACCTTCCCGATCACCTTGTTGGACTGGGGAACGAAGGGGAAGAACAAAGGATGAACACAATGTGCTGGGAACACAACTGACATGAAAAGGCAAAGAAAAAACTATTTTATCCTGTGTTTTGTGGTACTGTGAAACACAGCAAGAGATTAGTGAAAAGAACAGCAAAATGATCTACGTGAATTTCTTTAGGCTTCCGCTGGTGAACGCCTTGGTGTGGGTTCATAACTTAGAATCACAGAACTGTGTGGGTTGGAAGGGACCTTCAAGACTATCCAGTCCCAACCCCTTCCACTAGACCAGGTTGCTCTGATCCCTGTCCAACCCATCCTTGAACACTGCCAGGGGAGTGGGCAGCCACACCTTCTCCAGGCATCCTTACTCATGCACAGGGCAACTTCCTCACACACAGAATAAAAATAAAAAAGGAAGAGGCCAACTCACTTTAATGTGTTTATAGGGCGGAGGTTTCCTTGAATTCCTTTCAATTTCCAATGCCTCTTTGCTTTCTCTTTGTGCTTTCAGTTCCTGGAAACGCTTTGCTGCTTCTTCAAGTGCTGTGCGAGGAATTCAGAATAGAAAGCAATCAGCCCCAGCTGCTGCTAATCAAATGTGTACATGTACATGTATCTATTTAAATTTATTTTTTTAAGACTAGGAACAGAACTCTATTAACAAAAAGACAAGCTAGAAGTTAGTTATTGCAATTATGATGAATTTATCATCAGGTACTTTCAGCAGGTACCAAGATACTGAACAATGATCCCATGCAGCAGAGCCCAAGATCCATCTTAACATTTCCCCATTTGTGGAAGCACTGAACTGGCCCACAACAACACACAATGAGTAGGCACTTAAACACATTTTTATCTGCAGTCAAGGGATCAACACAATGCTTGGATTTCACGTGAACACAGAACACTAGTCACATAATATTCCCATGCAGGTTAAGTGGTGATGGAGACACAAACACGTGGAATTTTTGTCATAAACCACTATAAACTTTGTTTGATTTTACCTTTCTTGAAGGTCTTGTTAATACTAGTTTGCCCCTCAGCAAAGCTTTTATCTCCTTCAACATAAGGGAAAACTCTGCCCTGGTGTACCCAATAGTAGTCATGTGAACCAAAGAAAAATACTGGGAAGTCCCCGATATCATGTTTGAGGCCCTGTATGTTGAGAGGCACAGACCTGGGATTGCAGATCTCTGCTGGCCACCACCTGCAGAGTAGGAGAGAAAAGAAGAATGTAAGTTCCCTGAACCAGAGCTTCCCAGCTTCCCTAATGGGATTGAGAAATAAAAGCCAGTTGTCCTTCCTTAAGGAAATGAATTCCTCCCTCACACAGCCAAGGTTTCCGCTGGCAATGCCTGGGAAGCTCCATGCAAAACACAAGCAAACATTCTTACTCCAAAATCTGGAAAAGCCTTCTGAGAACATCCGGGGCCTGAGATGGGTTTCCAGGATCACCTGTAAACCCCTGCATTGCTGCGGCTGACTAAAGCAAACACCATCAAGGAGAGCTGGGCTCTGCCAGCCCCTGCTTTCCCACATCCCGATCATGCTCCGCAGAGCAAAGGTGTGTGCAATCCAGAGCCCATCACTGCCTGGGAGGAGCAGGAGCACTGCATTTCAAGGGTCACATCCACGCCTGACCCCAAGCAGAGGAACTATTGTATTTCTAACTCTTGTTCACGATGACTGAGCTTGCTTTATCTTCCTGCAATTCCAGAGTACACTAAAAACATTCAAAGCGTTAGAACCCCCAAAAGGTGAACTTGCCTGTAATTCCCAAGCTTGACCCAAACGATCTGCTTGTACCGCAGCTTCTTGCCAGCTTTACAGTCATTGCAATTCCAGCATCCCTCAGGCATTTCCATGCTGAGACACTCGGGGTGGAAGGAAGCTGGGCAGGACTCACAGCACAACAGTTTGCCACCTTGAAACAAAGAAGCCCTGCTTGGTTTGTAGAAATCAGGATTTGATCCCCCCGTGCACAGCAACTGACATTCATTTTAAATCATCCACTGCAGATTCCCACTGCCCCACAGAGAAATGGCAGAAGAGAGGGATCAAGTCAAACTTAACAATGTTGGTTGAAAAGGACAGTGCAGTGCTTAATCTAAGCTGGGACTCTTAACTGCATCAGACAAGAAAGCAGCTGAGGACTCAAACAAGAGGTGAGTTGGCAGGAGCAGCACCATTCCCAAGGGAAACACACTGGGAACAGTGCTACCAGCTTTTAGTGCTTTGGTGATGGCCAAAGCAACCACAAAACCGCACATTTTTAAAGAATCCTTTCCAATCAACATTGCTCTGACTGAATCCCCAGCAGTCATTAGCGAGTACCAACCCCACAGCCTATAGGTTGATCAACACTTTTCTGCTGCAAGGACAGGAAAAAGAATTGCAGTAAGTGTGTTTATTCCACAAAAAGTTTACCAGGATGAGCCCAGTACATAAAGCAGAATGAGGCACACATGAGTTGTACCCATCCTGAAAATTCCTGGTGCACAGAGGGAACCTCAGTGCTAGGGTTCACATGAATTTCTGAAGTTTACACTAATTTGGGCAAAGTTATTTTGGTTGGCTCACATTTTGGACGATGTATTACATTTGGAGAGCCACAGCACATCCCTAAGCCACCCTCAACAAAGCAGCTCATGTAAGATGACTTGATACACTATATATACTGTAATATTTTATACATGTAGGTATATAAATATATATATGTACTTATATATATATATATTTAAAAATTAAAAAGATTTTGTGTCCCAGATGGAAAATCTGGGAGAGACTTGAGAGTATTCAAACCAATTTTCAATCACAGTATCAAAAGAAGTGTGAATAGTCACTTTCAAACCTTTATCAGAAAATCTTGTCCACCTATAGACTTCCCAAAATATCATTGTATTAATTGATCATTGCATGTTACAATGAGCATTCCTTAAACAATTCAGTTGCATGACCAACACTGTATTTCCTCTGCTAAAACCAGTAAAATCCAGTCATATGGATCCTCCAGAGCTCCCGAACCCATAATGAAATTTTTGAAGTATTCTTTGCAAACGTAATTTCAGAGGAAATACAGACAAATTACTGAAACGTTATCCAAGATGAGAAAATGCCAAGAGATGCAAAAATCAAACAAAATCAAACACAAAACTGTCAATGCTAAGCAAGAAAAAACCCAACATTGCTCTCAGGATGCATTAGGCAAATGTGGCTCAAGCTAAGCACAGGGCTCAAAATAATTCTTGTTTTCAGGAATTACAGGACTACTGCAAGCCATTGGTCTCACAACGCTCAAAGTGACCTAACTTGGGCTGGGTAATGGGGCACTGGCTCTGAACGCTCCCGGGGAAGCAAATTTCTGTGGGGAATGAAATATCTCACCTGAACATTGCACACAGGCAGCAGGACCTGCCCCGGGAGGCACCTGGAGAGCCTCAGCCCCCCCAGCAGCAGGAAGTGACTCTGCCCAGGGCCCCCGTGGGGGCAGAGCCTGCCTGCGGCAAGGACCCATCCCGACGGGAGAGGACAGGCACGGGGCACTGCTGCCCCGGTGCTGGAGGGGGGACATGAGGCCCAGGGACGAGTGGGGACACGCACAGGCCAAACCTCACTGCCTCCCTGCTCTGGCACCCTCCAGAAGGACACGGCACCCACCCTGGTCCAGCCCCAGATGCCCTCTCTTCTCTTAGGACCTGCACAAGACCCAAAGCAGCACATCCCCCTCTGCTTCCAGCCAGTTTAAGAAGTGGTTTTACATCATCCAGGGAATTACTGAACTGCAGCAATATTGAGATCCATCTGCCTCCTCTTCACATTGCTGTGCAAACAGCTGCCTGAACCTGGAACAGCCCAGGTCAGATAGAGTGACCAAATCTCTTCCAAGGCGAATTTATTGACAGCAATTATTTTAAGCCCTTTTATAATTAAAAAATAAATAAATAAAAATCGCCAACAACATGAACACAGGCTCACAAAAACCATGAGTGAAGGTCACTGAAAGCAGTCAGTGTGGGGACAAGCAGACATTTCTCCGTTGATTGAGAGAGAAAAAATAGAAAAAGCGAAAGTAAATTAAAGAGAAAGAAACTATTTTGGTTACCTTTCTCACATTTCTTTTTGGAAGCTGACGAAGGAGGAGGAATCATAGGTAATTTCATCAACTCAGCACGATTTGACTCATTCAGTAGGTAGTGGGACTTATAGGCATAGGAACTGAACAGGGGGTCTGAATGGTCCTGCACTACCAGCCCTATACGAAACAAACAGAAAGAGATGAGTTGCAATGAAACTACCCATGATTCCATGAAGGAAAAATCAAATAAACCCAATGAACACCTCTAATGCGTTATGTGGGAATGAAAAAAGGATAAAATGAAGAAAAAGGAAAGTCTGACAAAGTTTCTGCGCTAACAAAGAAGTTGTGCTGTAGAGACTCAACTGGAAAATCTTGCAATGAAATAAGCTGCTTCTAAGTGGAATTTAAATTGTTTTTTTCTACCTTTCATTTGTGCATTTATACAAGCACAAGAAAAGCAACAAAGTTTGAATCTGTGGGATCCCCTCTCCTTCCCACAGGGCAAAAGGAAGCTCCTCTGCAGACCTGGGCTGCTGGTCACTGCACCAGGCTCGTGCTCTGAGCTGGGGCTACAGACGCAACAGACATTGGGAATGAGAACTCACTGTCCCACTCCCTAAAATCCGTCCCTGAGATCTTGCCTACGGAAATGTCTGGTCTCTGTAATTGTGCTGGAAAGCAAAGAGGAGGTCAGTGTTCTGCAAGGCACCAAGGGGGAAGCACAGATGGAGGGTCTGCCCCAGGCCATGGTGGTGAAGCTCCCCCACCCAGCCCTCCCAGGGCTGCTCCAGAACAGTCCAGCACTCGGTTCCCTACATAACTCCATTCCAGGCCTCTGCAACTCTCTGTCCTGCACCAAGAAGAGCTTTCCCTCATTGCTCCAAAGAGCCAGACAGCCCAGCTGAGAGCCAGAGCTGTGGAGCAGAAGCGCTTGGCCAGTAATTCATGGGAAGAGCAGAGCTACTGAGCCCCAAAGAAACAGGAAAGACAAGCTACCAAGAGAGCCCCCAGTTCCTCCCCTGAGGGACACACAGTTGAGGGCTAGAGATGGTGCCTAAAACACTGCTGTAAGAAGACTGGGATCAGCCCATCCGGACACGCATCACTGGGAGGACTCCTAAAACATGAGAACCTACACATGCAACGAGCTGAACTGTAACACGCTGATTGGGGGATGGCAGGGTGCTGAATAAGAAGTCTTTAAATATCTTGCATTTCTAGTACCTCACTGTAAGCAAGTTTGTGTATTTTATGGACAGTCTCTCATCTGTATTTCTCACTTCAGTAACTGCATCGAAATACAAAGTCTCTGCTTCTGATAGCGACTAACATTAATTAAATCACCATTCTCACATAGATGTCCAAGGATTTCTGAAGTGTTCAGTTCCCCATTTCTTTCTGAGCAGGCGGCTCAGTGCTCTTGCCCCAGCTGCTCCTCAGCACTCTGGCTCCTGATTCCAGCCAGGCCTGGTTGACACACAAGCCCCACAAGAATGCTCTAAGAAGAGAAGTTGCTCTAAGACACAGAGGATTCAAGGCAGTGGCAATGGTTTCTAACTGTTCAAGTTCTCCTAATTAAGATCTGGGGAATACACAGGACAGGGAATTATATCTGCCAGGGCTCAAGAGGTTACTTAGATTGCCAGGAGAAAATACAGATTTGTGCAGTTTCATCTCTGAAGGAGCCAGATTCGGGTACAAAGAGAATTACTGAACAGATGTAAAGTGGAAGGAAAAAAAAAAAAGCATGAAAAATTCTTTCTGCATTTCTTGTCATTCTGAGATGTGTAATTATTCCTCTGCTCTTGCAAAGTCAAGCCAAACTAAACTTCCACCTGAATGAACACAAATGAAAACAAGTAACTTCAGGATCCAGCTGACTTTCATTTCCCTATTAGTAACTCTCAAAACTGCTGCAGAGAACATATCCAGAATAAACTGCTGGCATTCTGTAGAAGGTACACATTAATATTATTCCAACAGAATAATGGTGCTTTTGAATCTTGAGACCAAAGCAACTGCTGCAGCAACATTTTTTAAGCTGCTCTCTGGCAGAAACATAAAAGTAACAAGTGGGGAAAAAAGTTAAAAAGACAAAAAAGAACTTTGACACATGGAAAAGCCCAGCATGAAACCTGCTCATACAGTACTGCTGAACATTTTCTTTCAGCGTTCTCAGATGTGATGGCGGTTATAAATTGAGGTTTTACAGTTCATGAGTAAATCCCACCTTGTAGCCTTAGAACTTAAACAGTTTTAGGTTTGTAGCAGTGAAAGAATCCACTTCTGCTTAGTATAGTGATTAACAACACAGCAGCCATTCTCAGCATGAAAAGGCTGGAATGGGGGGATTGGGATCTGTTTTTCCCTTCTGGCAGAACAAGCTGGCCTGAGTGCCTATTGCTGCTTCTGGCTATCAAATGTTATGGACCAACACAGTGAGTTGAATCTCATGAGAACTGCTGACCAAAATAAAATAAAATTAAATTAGATAAAAAGTCCCAGGCAGCATTTAACCCCAGCAAGCCCTAAGGGAGGAGTTCCTCACAAAACATTATTTTTATCACTAAACTGCACAAATGACAACAGAACTATAAAACAGGGAAAAACCGAGTGTCTCACCTCTTGCACAAACGAAACAAAAGCCTACATTTACAGCTGATGAGGAGTGAGTCCTTTTGGAATGGTTACTACAGATGAGGATGTGGGATGACACAAACAAGCTTCCTGCAGCGATGCAGCCGTCTCCCGAGTGATAGGCCACAGGGCACCGCAGACATCTCGCCATGCGACCTGCTCAACAAAACACAGCAAAGGCACAGCACCAGTCAGCTGGGGAAAGACCTGAGGACAACCAATGCTCAGGTCAGGACAAGGGCAGAATTCCCCACAGGCGAAGGCAAGGCTGGGTCTATTCCAGTGGCAGTATGGGACAAAAAGAAGAAACAGCTACATCTTCTTTCTGAAGAAAGCTGCACAAATATTACTCCTTAATTTTGACTTCAAAATCGTTAAGAAAAACTTCCATCATTGTAGAGTCTGTCTGGTTTAAACATTTTGGTTCATTTCTAAAAGGATCTTTTTCCTTGAAAAATAATTGTTCACAAGGGCACTACAAACTGTCTTTGAAAATCAACATTCCTTGGCCTCGCACTATGGACTCTTGGCTTCCATAAAACCCAGCACCAAGACCTGACCAAGTGTGTGGATCCAGGTACACTGCACAGTGTCAGGCTGTCAGCTGCTTCCCACTCAGGAGCTATTTCAGTTGATGGCCTCAGCGAGGAGGAAACCCTCGCTCCTTGCTGCATGCTGTGTTACAGAGAGGGGAACGGGATGAAGTGTTACCGTGATGATGCAGCTGAGCCTCCTCCCTGCTGAGAGCAGCTGCCCTCACCTTTGCTGGCTTTGTGCATGTCCTTGTCCATGGAGCAGGCAGTGCAGCAGTGCTGTGGGCAGCGGAAGCCCCGGGACTCGAACAGGGCCGTGGCAAACTTGCGCACGCAGGCCTCGTGGTAGAACTTCCCGCAGGTGCTGACAGAGCAGCGCTTCACATCCTTGCCAGGGAGCTTGCAGGAAAAGCACGTGTGCTCTCCTTGGAAGAGAAGGAATAAGGAATCCCAACTGTAAAAGCCAACTCTGACATACAGATATTGTCCCAAGAAACTCTGAAGCCAACAGACTGAGCAACACAGGACCCTTCTCATCCAACAGGCTGGGTGGTTACTGAGACCCACAAAAACACTGGAGTAGTTGTTCACATAGAAGTCTCTCATTCCAAGTAAAACCCTAAGCAGTTGATTACTTTTCTTTTCTTATGAGGCACTTGCTAAACAGAAAATGAGAATCTGGTCTCAGGTTAAAAAAAGCAGCGGAATAACCCAATCTTACTCACAAACCTCAGAAAGCACCATCTTAGTTTGCTCTGACCAGAATGTGGCTCCTGAGCAAAGGGGAAAATGAAATCCCTCCCAGTTTTCCAGGCACAGGAACACACTCACCGTTCTTACACTCGGTGCAGATGAACTTTTCCTCAGGCATGGCCTTCAGGCCGAGACACTCCAGGTGGAACATGCTGCAGCACTCACCCTCGCAGGCCAGCAGTGACTCGCCAGAGCTCTCGCAGATCTGCAACAGGCAGAGAGCTCAGCAGGGAGCAGGGTACCCTGACATGCCAGAGACTGACAGGTGCTAACAACAGGAACTGCCTGAAACTGCTTCAGAATTTGGATAAGGCAGGAGAAATGAACCTGGCAAGTCTCAGGCCAAGGACAGTCCCAGCACACTCTGCACCCTGCTCTGGGGTAACAGTGTGAGCCAGGACAGAGATAGGAGAGGCACCATAGGATCCACCTGCACTCCTCCATTGCAGAGGAACAAGCTGCTCTTGCTCTTCAGGTCCTTTACTACTGATCAGGGAACTAGACAGAAGATCCCAGGATTTACTTTTTTCTTTTAAATATTGAAAAATTCTCACTCTGTCCTATCCTGACCAACCATCTGGAATCTTCAAATGGAGCAGAAAATGGCATCTACTTTTTCTACTGATGCTGGCAGGTATGGATTAGACACCACCTTCCAGCTGCTGAGCTTTCTGACCTGCCAGAGGGTTTAGGAATCATTTAATATGAATCATTTCCAGAGCATAAAAACCCCTAAAATCCTGGATATTTTATCTGAGAGGTGGAGTTAAGAGAACTAACAGAAACATTTAGCATCACTTCCCAGTATCACCAGTTACCTGACAAACAGTGTCTTTTTTACTTGTTCCAGTTCCTCTCCTGGATAAGCTGGAGTCCACTGACTGCACATCTGAGGCATCAGCATCAGCAGCGGCTGAGGGGCTGTCTGAACGCTTCCCAAAACTGCCCTACAAAGAGGAAAAGCCCACGGCACTCAGACAATTCCAAAGGACAACCACACTGGGAAAAATATTTCTGTCACTGTTGATCAAAAGACCATTTGGTAGATCAAGGAACAAAGGTCCTGGAAAGGTGCTGAACTTCACTGGGATGGCACAAGTGCTGCCTTCTTGATATATTTCACCTGTGCAAGCCAAACACCATAAAGAGCTCTCTTACTTTTCCAGACACCCGTTGGAGTTACACCAGATACAGCAGCATCTCCCAGTTCCCCAGAATTTCAAACCTCCCACAGAGCAAACCATGATCTAAACCAATGCCTTGCCAGACAAAGCAACAGGAAAATTTGTAAGTAAACACTGTATTTTCATAACAAACCAATGGAGGGGATTAGAAGGAAACAGACTAGGCTTTATGTTTTCAGACAATAAAAGACTCAAAATTTGTAGACAATAGTATTCACATATTTAGCTATAATTAACTGAACAGCCTCTTGTACACTGACAGCTTGATCAGGTCCCTGTGAGAACCAACACACCTTTACCTGTAAATCATTGAGTCCTCTGGAATCAGAGTCAGATGTGTCCCTGTAGGCTGAGCTGGTCAGTTCCATGTCCGTGGAGGCACGACTTCTCTTCTTTAAGGGTTTACAGGAGTCTGAAATCTCACTGGCACCTTAACACAACATACTAAAATTAGTTTAATATATGTTCTCAACTTTTTGCTTAAACTTAATAAAGGAAAGAAAAATGAGAACTTGGATTCCGTTATCTGGCTTAATTTTTCAGTTTGCAATTTTGTTACTAGTTGAATTCTCACTGAAAATTAACTGAAAACCAGCTTATGCAGAGCTTTTGACAAACTTTTTGACATGGTGACACAGTGGAGGAAGGCAATAAATTGTCTAAATCCTTAGATTTCCTCTTCATCATCCATCTTTAACTTTGGCTAAGCAGAGACTTTTAAGAAATACCCAGAAGGACTTAGGGGCTTACAGCACATGAACAAACACCATCCTTCCCTCAGCAATGCACAAGGACCAGAACCCCAAACACTGCCCATCCCCAGAGAAGTCGAGCTCGACCCTACAGAGCACCAACATTGTGGCTCACATGGAACAAAGTTGCTGCCCAAGGGCCATGAGCCACCAAGTTCAGTCGAGTTAATTTTCACCTGTCACTCACCTTTCTGCAACCCCGTCTTCACTGCTGCCAGTGGGACAGTTTCAACCTGTTTGAAAGGAAAATCCACAGTTAACACCAGAGGAAAGCTTCTCCCTAGTACCAAAAAGCAAACAGGTCAGTTCAAGGGGTTAGAATTCAGGTGGGAGCTGCCATCCCCTCCTCAGCCCGAGCCTCCGCGTCCCGCTGGATCCACGCCTGCCTAGGCTGGTGCCCACAGCCATGGCAGCCACGGGCCACTAGCCAGGTCCTTTCTCTCTCCCTTGGGGCATGAAGGTGACAGGAGCGCTGTATCCGTGTCCAGCAGGCAGGAGCGGGGGCCTTTGGGCAGCCACCCCTGATGCTGTGCAAAGCCCACACGAGTGCCCTGTTGTGAGCACGCGTCCCCCTGGGCTAGTGAGACACGAGCGGGGCCACTCGGTGCTGCCAGCAGCGCTCCCTGGAGCTGCTGGAGCCCTTCCTCCCCGTCTAGAGCTCTGCACGGGCCCGCCCCGGTGCCGTGGTGCAGGGCTCTACACAGCTGGAACTCAAGGGCACAGGCACTTCAGCACACAAATGTACAAGATTACAATCTTGCAAAAGCACTTCCAGTCCTTGCCCCTACGGAGAAGTTTAGGAACTGTTCTGCCAACATACATGGAAGATGTGGGAATTTGGTGACTGGATAATATTTACAGAAGAAAGCTGTTGCCTAAAATCCTGTTTTCAAGGTTAAGAATTACAAGTTATTTCTTTGCAATGTGGTAACATATGCATGGAGAAACACATTTAGTAAATATTTAAGGATTATTCTATAATTTTTTTAAAAAATATTTTATTTTGTTGTACAATAGGTAAAAACATACAGTAGAAGAATTTGTATAGGATACATTTTGTAATACAAATATAAAATCTAAACAATCACTTTTATTTCTCCACTAGTCACTGTAACAGTAGCATCAACATTTTGTTTTTCCCATTAATTGTACTCGTTCCAGTTATAATTTTATACCAAGTTGTTGCAGACTAACTGGGGAATCAAGAAAACTTGACTTTGGGTAACAAATATTGTTGCATAATTGTAAGAAGTTAGTAAGTTTTCTTTTTTTAAAATTTAACTTAATACATTCAAGGTTTTGCCATTACAGTGCCCCTGGGTTTCACTTTAGGCAGATACTTCTCCTGAGAAAAGCACTTTAATTAATGTCCACAGACTGAGTCAGCCAGGTAAGAGAAGCACATGAAGCCACCTGGCATCCATGAAGTTCACCTTGTTGGTTCTTATACCTTTGTTAAATTAAGAAACCTTTACAAACATAAAACAACTCTTTTGAAAAGGGGAGGCTGCAACAGCTCCTGCCAAGAGGCTCCATGGACCACATCAGGTGTCACACACCCAACACTTAAATTGCTTTAGAGTTTCAGCAAGAAACTGCCTCGAGCTGGAGCACTCCCCTGCTGCACAGCAGTGCAGAAATGCTGCAGCATCAAAGGAAAACAAGGAAAAAAACCCAAAAAAGCAACTGAGTTCACTTTCAGTCTCTGAAGTGAAGGAAGTGCAAAACAAAGCGCAAAGGGCAAAGAATAAATTAAAGAGATAAAAATATTTTTTCCCCTTCCCATATAAATCTTCATCCTGACTGTCTCTCTTTAAAAATTCTCACTGGGAAAAGCTAAACTATGAAACATTTATATAAAATTCTCAGCTTTCAGACAGAGGCCCTTGAGGAGGGAAAAATCAACCATGCAAGGAGAAGAACCAACAATTTTGACAAACTTGTTAAAAGCGTACGTAGGTTTTAATATTTCTGTCCATCCACTGCACTCTCCTACTCATTTCCACGCAGAAATTTTTTTATCATTAAAATTTTTTTAAAGCAACAACATTTGTCCGCCTGACATCCAGATTAAAGGAATGCCCTGTACACGTTAGAACTATTTCAGGAAAAGATGGTATTCCCAGAACTGTTTTGCTGATGTCTGCCAACATGGAAGCGTGACTATCCCTCTTTAAATGAAATCATTCTTGAAGTCCATTTTCAGAAGTGGTCAAATTAATCACTCTAACTTCATTTGAAAAACAAAACCTCAACACAAACCAGCAGCTAAATCAAGAGCCAAAGGAAGGAACCTGGTGGCAATTCCATCCAAGAGAAATCACTGAAACAAACCCATTTTGCTCAGAACAGAAATCTCAAAGGAAACATGGCAGGTTCATTAGGAGTCATCCATCACTGCGTTCCCACTTCCATAGCCTGCCTGATACTGAGAAGATGCCAGTAGCAGAGTCACAGCAATGGCATTGACAGGGGGATTTCATGGAGGATAGTCCAAACCGAAACCCGATGGGGAAAAATGGAGAAAAATAAAAAGGCACCAATATAAGCCACAACATTTATGAATACAATATATTTTAACTCTCTACATGGAGGAAGCCAACCTGCTCCTTTTTGATCTTCTTCTTTGGCACAACTTCGGTGGATTTCTCAGACTCGGAGCGGGTTCGAATCGATCTTCTCTGCTGCTTCTTTTCTACAGAACCTGAAGAAGGAAAAAAGTTTCCATTATATGCTTCCTTATATTCCTGAGGTACACCTAGATGTGTAACACCAAACCAAGAGGTAAAGGAACGAAACCAAGACTTTGTCCTCTTTTGAATGTTTTATTTTTAAATTCAGTTCCAAGCTATTGACCAGCTGGTGCTGTGGCTGCAGACACATGTTCTGAGTCCAGAGACAGATCAGCTTCAGAAAACAGACACAAGTAACAGAGTGGAACAAAAGGCTGGCATTCAGCTTAGGGCAAACAGATTTCCATAATCCATAACACAACTCTGAGGCACAGTCTTCACTCGGGTAATTTTGAACCAAACCGTCCATCTTTGGTGTTTTGGGAAGGTAGCCACAACAAACTCCTTGAACAAAAACAAACTAGAAATTTCAGACGCAAAGCACAGCTTCAGGATTTCCCCCAAAATGCCAGATCTGTGCCCCTCTCTGTGGGGTGATGGCCTCTGTCACATAACTACAGCCAGCCCCACCCTGTACCACCTGCAGCCACACCAGACCTCAATGCTCATCTGGAGGTTTCAAGGTGAAGAAAAACTCAGCACAAACAGAAGCATCAACCACAATGCATTACTGTCATTAATGAATGCTAAAAACAAGTCTTTAAAAGTATTACCATAGAAAACAAATTCAGATTAATGAAGGTTATTGTGACATTTCAACAGATGAAGAGGGAGCTACTGGGTTCTGTGCTCCAGCACCTCCCACACAGGCACATGGAGAACCCCGGACACAACACTCAACACCATGGGCAGCTGTTGGAACAAGCACACACTTGGAGCTGACAGAAAACTGGCACCTGAGGATTTACAGTAAGCTGCTGGGAAGCATTATTCTGGGTTTTCAGTCTGGGAGGTTTCACCTAAAGAAGACACAACTGGGAAATACTTTGTTTTCTTCCAAGCAAAACTGCAAACTCTTGGGAGCTGACTGTGCCAGACAGATACACTGTTAGGAGCTGTAAACCTGCCTGGTCTTGTCAGAAGATCAAGGATCTAGAGGCACAAATGGGCTTGAACCAGACTGAAAGACAGCCTTGCGAAAGGACTTCAGAGAAAAAAATGAAAACTCCTCTTGATCCATTGGATGAGCATTTTTCCCATGGCTGCATGGCTCAGGAATGTCTCAGTAACTAAACTATCCAGCTGGAAAAGTTATCATGTTACAATAACTAGATTTCTGAGGGGAAAAAATAGTTTTCCTTCAAGGAAAAAAACCGCTACAGCATATTAATTAATGAGTAATAGCAATTAGTCATTAATAATTTACAAATTAATAACTCAGATCAATATCCATCACATCCCTCCACGTGTAACTTCTGGTTCCAATAGGCCCCATCCCTTGAGGAACTCCCACAGCTGCAGGGGGCCTCCACATCAGAGTTGGGGAACATGTTTTGCCACTTTGCTGTGGCAAATTCAGGTAAATTTGAGCACATGTGACCAACAGTTACTTTAACCAAGAATGGATTTTCTCCCTGTGCTGCCCTGCTGAAGCCAAGCAGGTAAGATCAAGCCCTGGATCAGAGAATTCCAGAACCAGAGTGTCTAATGTTGGCTGACAGCAACACTGACCACTGTAATGGGCATTTTCTCCTCTTCCTGCTCTGCAAGGATCCAGTCATCACCTTCACAGTGCTACCATTCCATCTTCAGGTATATTTTCATCCAAAGTTTCAGGACAGATGTTGGACCAGCCCTCCACCTTGCTGGAGATAAATCCTAGTTCAGTGTCTGCAGGCCAGAGGCACCAGGGATTCTCAGGGATGCTCTTGTAGTAGCAGATTTCAAGTAAGGGAATTCCAGAATTATTGAATTCTGTGTATCTAACTGCAGGTTATCAATAAAGACTCCCAGAGTCAGGCTGGGAAATACTTTACCGTAAAGGGATTCTGAAGTTCCACTGACCTTACATTTGAAAAAAGGACTTGGCAGTTATGTTCCACAAGAGGGGACCAATAACTGGACTTTGGAAATGGCTTTGAGAGTGACTGGAGTGTGCACTGCAGGTAAGCTCAGGCACTTACAGGGTGTTAGCAGGTGGAGTGTTACGTATCCAAAAAGCCTAAGAAAATGAAAAAAGAGAGGCTCAGAATTCTCACCCCCTACATCTGAGGAGCCTTAGGGAAGTTGAAGCCTTTAGATCCCAGGTGAGAGAAGCAGAATGGCGCTGGCCTCTCCTGCTGCAAGGCAATTCAAGTAGCCACAGCTGGGAAGAACCACCACTGTCAACAGCAGGGGAATCCCCACTCACAGCAGGAAATCCGGAGTACCTGGCCTGTGCTGCAGTCCCAAACGCTCCATAAACCAGCATATCAAATAACCCTGCCTAAAACCATCACACAGACAGCATGCTGGCTTTTTTCCTGAAGTGTGTTTGCAGAGGACTCATGAATGCTGACCACTGAGATTTCTGACTCTAGTTCTCATTTATTTCATGTTTGGAAATGTAGAAATAAACAAATAGATGGACAGTTAAAGCAGAAGTGACACCTGGTAACGTTATGAGATTCAAACAGCTCATTCAAGGTTTTCCCATTTCAGGCCCAAGTTCCATTATTTGCTTCAGTGGTTCTTCTCCCTCAGACCTGATATTTCAAAACTCACTGCTTTATGATGTGCCTCCTGAGATGGCTTCAGAAGGCATTTGCACTACCTCATTTGGTCGATGGTTGAAGTAGTTGAATTTGGTAGTTGAAGTAGTTTTTTAAAACTCCCTCTTCTTTAACAGGTCATGCAAAAACTCAACAACAGAGCCTAGGGAGTCTCCATCCTGAGTAATCAGACATTCCCTACTGAAATGTGCCACTTCCTGACTCTTTTGCTTTCATCACAGCTCTTGTATTTTACAATTGGGGCCAAAAGCCATGGCAATGCCCTGCTAACACACATACACTGGGCTGTCCTCTGAACCAGCCATTGCTCTGCACAGGACATCATCCCTTGAGTATGTTGACTCAGGCTGTAAGTTGCAGACACAAAGTTCAGAGGCCAAAGCACCAATCCCATCCCACAGCCATGCTGAGTATGTTGGCTCACCATGTGTGACGTTAGCCATGCTCATTACAATTATTATGTAAACAGAAAGATGTTAATCATTTTTAAGTAATGAGAAAATGCAGGGTTTGATATTTGAATTTTCATGCTGAGGGCTCAGGTTCAGACAGGACTGCAGTTTCCCTACCTGCTGCCCCAGAAGTTGTCTCAGGAGAGGACGCGATTTGCACCACTGCTTTTTCACTTCTCTGAGCTGATGAAGAATTAAGCTTCTCTGGTCCTTTGACGCTTATTTCTGTTTTGTTACCAACTCCCTTGGAAAGAAAAAAGGAAGAGATTGTCTTCCCCTGTTACAAAGGTGTGTTGCTACCACGTAAGAGACCTGCCCCTGAATCTCAGAACAGAAACAATCAATGCTCTCCTACCCAATCCATACATAGGATTAACTTACTATGGAGCTGCTTCCCTGCAGAACTTTCCACCCCTCTCAATCTCCCTTTACACACAAGGAAAAAATAATTCCAGTGACTTTTCTAAACATTACCTTCTCTATAGGGCTTAGGATGAAATAAACACTCTCCAGGTAGAGAGGCAGAAGAAGGAGGCAGAGAAATAGTCCTAAGCCTTTTCCTTACACTGACTGTGGGAAGCTGCAGTGCACCTGAAGGAAGCTCAGAGGCAGAACTCAATTTAAAAGTCTGTTACACAAAATGTAGTTATTACTTTTTAGTACATTATTAACAGTTTTGTCATCTGTTTCCCACAAAACCACTGATTTTATCAAGAATTTTTGGATTATTTCAACTAGGAAGCTGAAGTTAAACAGCTTTAATATTTTTAATGTTTTATGAACAAAAATATGGCCATCTGTAGCGAACTGCTCTGCCACCACCAAAACAGCTACTGCCAGAGCTGCACTGAAAGTGGGGCTCAGTGCACTGAAAGATTCTATTGTCACGTGTCTGTTAATCTCTCCAATGAAAGGAACACGGATGGTGAAAGATCGGTGGACACATTTCAAGCTCCCCAGTAAGGCAGGCTCGGGATAACTCAGGAGCAAAGGAGGGGTCACTGCACCAAGCACGTACCTTGGTGGAATAAACAAATTGATCGATGAGTTTTCCATCCCCAGCAGCATTCTGAAGGGCAAAAACCTGCTCAATTTTAACAACCGGAGACATGTTACACTTTTGCAGATCCAGGTTGTGCATGGTTATTGAGGCTGGTAGGGACTTCCTAGCTGCAGCTGTTTTCCAGGCGATTTTGACGGGCGGTGCCTCCTCCTCCTCCACGCTGGACTGCCTGCGCTGGCCCTGCCGGCGCGCCTCCGTGTGGCATGGTGACGACCCTGCCACCACGCTGGCGTGCTCCGGCTGCGTGCTCGGCGCTGGCTTCGGCCGCCGCGTCTTCCTGGCCTCCGATTTGGAAGCAGCAGTCTTTTTGGCTTTGGCCAAAGCCTCCTCTGGCTCTTGGTCTACGTAAATGAAGGTGTACTGTTCTATCCTCTCCTCCCGGGTCATTTTCAGCGCCTTCTCGGCGTGGGCAATGCCAATGTCCCACTGCGCTCGCTCCCTCTGCGGCCGGGGCTTGCGAATCTTAGGGGACAAGACAAGCCATTGGTTACACTGAAGATTTTGCCACTACAGCACTTAAACACAATCCTGAGGGGGTCTCTGCATCTCTCAGGCAGCAGATTGCAGTCTGCTCTCCATTTACAGGGTATTTTTGACACTGAATGTGGACACTGAATTCCCTGCCAGCGAGATGCAGCCAGTCCTTCTCAGGGCAAAGCACTGAAGAGTTCCAGACCTGCCCCGGAACAACTCCCTTACAGAGACAATCCCCCCAGTGCCCCCTGTACCTTCTGTTTCTCAGAGTGGTTGCTGGCTTGCTTGGCTGCCTCAGCCAGTAACTGCTCGTACTGTTTGTGCCCTTGGTACTCCCGGACGCGCTTCTCGTGCACCCAGGCCCGTTCTGGCTGGTTGCTGAAGAACTGCACGTGGTATTCCCGGGCACCTGAAAGGGCAAACTCCAGTCAGCAGCTGTACCAACACTGCTCTGCCTGTCCAGCTCACGCTTTCCTCCTCCCCAGCACTTCACTCCTGCAAGCGGAGGTACCTGGCCCAAGTGCAGAAATACAACAGACCAGATCCAGAACAGTTTAAGATGGAAGCTCAGGATGCCCAACCCACACTGAACACTCTCACAGTGACTTGAGAAAAGCAGAAACACCTGTGCAAAGCCCGTTCCCACAGCATCACCTGCAGAGGTCTCGTACCAGGTACCAGGTACTCTGTGCGTGGCAGGACTGTCCTGATCAGCACACGCACAGCAGAATTCACCCCACAAGGGCAGTTCAGAGTGAAGATATTTTTAATAAAGGAACAGCTACAGGCACCTGACACTCTGGCAAAGAGCTTACTCCCTTACCTCTTGTATTAATTTTGGTATGCACGTCAAGCTGTGGATCACACGACACCATGCAAGGCCACCATGGGTATGTCCCCACCTTGGACCAAACCAGATCCCCAACCTGGAACTTGACGTCATGGGTGGCCTGTGTTGGAAGGGATGGCACGAGTTGCTGGACCTGCAAAGGAAACACCAGATTAAAGCCACAGGAGAGGATTCAGAGCACTTGGAGATGCACATACCATCCATGGGGACTTCTTGTTGTTCTCTCAGATATCCCTGAGGTTTGATAATCCAAGATGAGAAAAACATTTCTTAGAAACATGAAAGAAAGGAGCTGTGCACATGGCTGGGATTTATGTAAAAACATCACTGACATACCAAGACACAAAAGAGCAACTGCCACATCCCCCAAAAACGATTCTGCTTCCTAAGCTGATTAGAAATGATGCTTTTAGGCTAAAATAAAGCAATAAATCCAGTAAAATAAGAGATGTATTGATGCAGTAATGAGAGTAATAAGAGTTTAAAAGAAATGACAACTGATTTATCAGATAAATTAAAGAATCAATGGAAGAAACAGTCCAAAAATAGTGACATTCTCCAAAAGTGTTAGCTGGTGCATGTACTAACCGGGGCTTCCTCCAGCACTGTGTCTTCTCTTGGTCTCTCAGAGAGTGTGCTAAGCCTCTCGTTTGGTCTCTAAAAAATGGGTAACAATGAAGAGAAAAAAGGAAAACAAACACAAACAAGGTAAGGGGACAGTAAACCAGCAGAAAATAATAGAGAAACCAGGCAGGAAAAAATAATTCACAGAGAGAAAGGCAACCATGAACCCAGAAAAATGAATATGACTATTCCTTGTATCCAATTAACATAGTAACATCACAATAAAGAAATACCTGGTTTACCCTACACTGTTTACATTACTATCACACCTGAATATAACTATGCTCTCCTGTAACAGGTGACAGAAGAACATACATTCAGAAACAGCAAATCCAAATAACTTTCCACCTAAAATAACACACAATTTCCAAAAACCAGAGACCCCCACGTGAGCATATCCACAGCGATGTGTGTGTCTCACTGTACACCAGTCATTTGCAAGAACTGCAGTACATAAATTATACTAAATATACATGATAACTGTAAAATCGATGTGAAATTGCATAGAGTTGACAGATATATTTGGAGGATCAAAAGTCCACAACAGAGAGCAGAATCAGCCCCAACCAGAAGCTGACACTGACATGGGGTGGCCATGCCATGGGGTGTGAGGGGACAGGGGCTGAGACAAGGGTGGGCTGGGAACTATCTCAGGAGACAGATGCCACACACTTGCTTCTCCTGCAGCAGAGAAGTCAGAAGTCAAAGGACTCAAAGAGCAGCAAAAGGAGTCGTCAGACACAAGCAGTGAGGAACTAATAATGCTGCAAATCCCAGTTATTCCCAGGCCACTCCAAGCACAGATCCCACACCAGTCCAGGCTGTGAGTTCCAGAGAACCAGGGACACAAGGAAAGGGACAGAGCAGCTCAGGCCAGGGGTGGCACAGCCCAGTGTCTCATTTGGAGTTGTCTGTACACAACCACCATTTAAGACTAATCACATTGCTGTTTGCTGGGCAGAAATTCTTCCTCCCAGCGCAGCAGGAAGCACGGCACTGATTCTTGCCTTTCTTTTGCTACAGAGAGTTAGTGAAACCTCCTCTCTGCCAGGAGAGTCAAGCTGGGTTCACAGAGTGCAAACTTCCAGCTCTTCATAGAACATAACTACAGAGCAAAGAGGCACAGCTTGATTCTTAAAACAAGGATTCAGAGCTTGACACTCACTAGTGTTTTCACAAAATTTCCATTTTAAATCAGCCTCTCCTGTATGGGCATTCCCTCACAGTCAGTGGATTTCCACTGAATTTACAGCATCAGAATAAGGAACAACTCATGATCATCTGACTTGCCACAGCCTCATTGAGTGTGAAACTATAAAACAACCATAGTTGTACCAAAAGTTTTTTGTTCCGATGAAGGTGATCCCAAGTCACAAGCCTCACCACATTAACACTGAAGATGACAAAAGTGTACATGAAGATGAAATTGTGCAGCAGAAAGCAAAGCAATAGGACGATGGACCTGAGACTGCCCTGGCAAACTCATACCGAAAACCACCAGCAGAAAATCCTATTCCTGTCAGAGCAGGCCACATCTGAAACAGGACTGGGTAACATGAAACATTTATTGCAACACCACCTCTAGAAAGGGAAGTGGAAGCAACAAGGAGGACAATAGCAAGACCAAGATTTCTGGTGAACTCTGGGTGACACACATGACTAGGAACTTGGAATTCAAGATGCTAGGTTTTAGTTCAGTCCGTAAGAGACAGAGATTCCATTCTCATGGTAAGCAGGTAACAGAGCCAGAGGGATAGGCACAGCTGAAGCTCCAGGAGTAGAACAGGAGTCACTGCTAAGAGGAGAAACAAACTGACAGCCTGATGTGGGGTGTGATGGAGACTGGCCAAAAAGCAGGTACAGTGCAAGAGAGACACTGCTCAGGAGTGCCAGCAGGACACAGCAGCTCCTGCAGCCACCTCACAGGGGCTCCAACAGCACCTCCACAGAGCAGAGAACCCACTCTACCAGATCAGAGCTGATTCCTGCAGGACAGGATCTTCTCCCTGAAAGCAGCAAGCACCAAGGGCTTTCACAGGCCTTACAACAAACTCCGCTACATTCTGTAACAGCCCAGCCTGCGCTGGCCAGATATTGCCATATCTGGCCAGATATTCTGTCCTGGCCAGATACGGCAACTTCCCCATTCCTGGCACTTACCAGCCTCTCTGCCACCCATCTCCTCAAAGTGGGAGGGGCAGAAACCAGCACCACAGAGGTGGCAGGAACAAGCACGAGAAAAGGAAACAGAAGGACTGGAGTGGCTTATGAAACTGAAAGAAAAAGAATGAGAGGGCATCGACGTAATCTGGGTCTCTGCTTTCCGGAATCTCAGTTAGCACCACCTCATGTACATTCTCTCGATATGGACAATACTGTACAAGATTAATTAATGTTTCACTGCTGAATACCCCAAGTAACCTGGCTTTTCACTCAACAATCTAGCACTCTTTTGAGAGGCAATTTTAGGAATGCACACGCTTTTGTCCAAAAGTTCCGTCTTCAACGCTGATCAGAGCGTAGCACGTGCTAAACATGCTATAACACTAAATATTTAAAAAACAATATATAATCTTTTCTAAAACTTGTTTTTCATATGAGCCTTTAAACCAACATTGTGTTACCTACAGACACAGCTCCTGACAACCTCATCCTGAGGCTCTGACGAGTAACTAAAGCCTGGTGACTCAGCGTGCACACAGCCAGAACAAGGACAAACCCTGCCGGACAAGCTCTCCATCAACAACACCAGGTGTACAGATGGCTGAAACTACCATTCCACTTACATTTTGCTCCTCTGGTTCTAATTTTGGAATTTTGTGTGACTTGCGCTCTTCCGATCGGGAAGAGTCATGCTTGCTACTTTTTTTTCTTTTCTCCTTCCTCCCTTCATGTTTTGCCTTAGCGTATTCCCTCGCTTGGACTTCATTCAACAGATCCCCACACAGGGAGGACTCAAACAATTCCCTGCCGTTCTGGATAGTTTTGGTTATTTTGAGTTTGATCTCTGGTGAGCCAGTCTTCTTTGGAATCCCCACTTGTGGAGCTGAAGGTGGTGGTGGAGGTGGCAGCTGGGGAGGGGAAGGTTTTTCCAGAGCTTCATGCGGCCTCGCGTTGGAGTTCTCCATTTGGTAATACTCCGGGGGACTGAAGTTCCTGACTGTCCCAAAGCCATTGGCCGACCCATTGGGGTACTGAGCATACGTCTGGTACTTGGCTTGGGGCTCGTACATGCTGATGGCCGGAGGGTACCCGTTGGTGAGGGGGGGCAGCTCCTCTGCCGTGGGCGTGGGGTACTGGAAGCCTTGCTGCAGCGCAGCCTCGTACGGCGTCCGGCCCCCATCCTCAGCAATGTCACTGCTGCCATCAAAGGCTTCCTCTTGGCGGATGTTGGCCGAGTCAATGAGTTGAGGTGGTTGCTGAATTGTGTTTCCCATGATCCCTTGCATGAAAGAGAAAGAGAAATCCATTGTTCTGCTCCAGCATCCTTAGCTTTCCCTTTTTCTCATAGGGCCTAGAGGCAGGGGAAGGGAAATAAGAAGTCAGTGTAAATTAAAAAACAGTAATTAAGCAAATTAAACAGTTGAGGAAAAAAGGGATTTCAAGAACAATTTCCCCCTCCCTATTCAGCAGCCACCCTTGCACAGATTTAGAGAGGACTGGTGTTACTGAGCCCTTACAAAGGGCTACTGACATGTCTTTCATATGGCAAATTTCTTCTTTTCCAAGACATTTCAAAAAATATCAGAAACACCTACGAATGCTTAAGGACTATAAGCCCAAGTATTACAAAGTCAGAATAATGGTGTCAAAATCCCCAGCACTTTCCACAGCCTTCCTAGTCATGCCCTAGGAAGGGTTATTCCAACCCAAAGCAGCTGGACAGCATTTCACCCTGCAGCATGTAAGAGATACAAGTTCTTCTCACCATAAACTGCACAAGCCAGGAACACCACAGAAAGACAAGCAACAGAGAAACCTCTCCTCCTCCTCCCTCCCCACCTCCTTGCCAAAACTCGAGACATGAGCAGCCTTTGGGCAAGCCATAGGATGCTCTGAACAACAGCACAATGAAAACAAGTGGGCCATTCCACCTTGGCCACTGGGAAACCAGTGCCCTGCAGCAGCCTCAGGTGGAGCTTCCCAACCTCCTCCCTCCCCAAGAAAAGCAGGGTGCGGTTTGCACGCACTGGCTCTCGGCAGCTGTGTGAGGAGGGTTATTCTCCTGCCCCTCACACCTTATTTTAGTATTAAGCACTGCATGGTTCTGAGCCTCAGCATCAACAGGCCCCCAAACCCTGAGGTTATTCACTGAATGAGATTCCAGCTGAGCACTGGCATATGCACCTTAAACTTTCCAGTGCATATTAATACTCCAAAATCGGACTCAATCAAAGTCAGACTTCCAAAACTCAACTACAGGCTCAGAGAAGGCTTTGGCACTCACTAAGCAGCTCAATGTTCAACAAGAAGCAACACACAATGACCTGACCTGCAGGTAAGAAACACCAGTTTGCTTCCCACAAGGTTAGTTCAGCCCTTCCAAAGCAAACACGGCCCCACGGTATTTGTTCTGCCTGTGTGGGCACACAGGAGGGTTACTGTGCCCTTTTGGTCTGGGTTAGAAATGACATTAATGCATCCCACAGACACTTTTCCCAATGGGAACCTCCATTAAACCCTGCCCACATGCAATTCTCACCCTCCCAAAGCCATGCAGCTCAATACCTTAGCTAAGAGCTTTCCTAACACTGAGAACCTCCCTCCCCCAAGACTGCAAAAAGTAACTGAAGCTCCAACAGGAACAAGAACTCGATCAGATTTGTGCTGGATGTTTTGGGGAGATGTTTTTTGATGATCTTCACACTTAAGATTAAATTGATGTTTGTCCTCATCTTCACTGCCCCGTGAGATCGACTCAGGCTCGTTTGTCACCGTAATTAAGCAATTCGGGGCAATAACAGCACAAGGCTCTGCAGCAGAATTTTCTCATTGCAGGAACTTTTAAACCTCAGGGCCATGAAACCATCCCTTCCTCCACAGCTCTGCACATCAGCCAGCAAACCAATACAAGTGTCCCTGTTGGGGGTGCAGATCTGAGGAGCAGCACATGGGATTGCACAGCAAGGTCAAAAACCCCAACCATCCCTGTTCTGGGAAGAGGAAATGAGACTGTCTGTACTATTTACCACCAAATTGTTACTTTCCATCCACCAAACTGAAGAGCAAACAGTAGATTCTCACACTAGGCTGGGTTTTACTTTTTACTAAAACCAGGATCAATCTTTTCTTCTGAATACTTATAAAAAAGCTCTTGGGAAGCTGTGGCAGCACTTCAGGAACATCCACAGCTGGAAGGGCCCAGTCCCAGCTGCCAATGCAGCTCCCACAGGCTCTGCAGAGGTGGCTGCCATTGTGCTTCGTTTTGTTACATGACAGAAGTGTGGATTAATGAACTTCAAAGCACTGCATTTATGCTGGATTTAGGAGCTACCAGTTAAAGAACAGAGCTATGATTTGTTCCTTTTTAATTAGTTCTGGAGCTCACCTGTGTCACAGCCTGGGTGCCAGCCTGTGCTGCACAGCTGGGACACCCCACCCCAAATTCCTTCCTCAGTAACTCCGTGCAGGCTGAGGAGCAGGGTCAGGGCTCCAGGGAACCGCTCCCAGCAGCCCCAAAGCACCGAGGCTGTTCTCTGTCCTCCCACACCACTGACACCACTGCCAGCTCCTTTCTGCCCAGTTTCTCACTGTCAGCACTGTTAACACACCCAGACTTTCCCACCCTCCTTCTTGTCCAAAATTCTGCATCAGTGGATCAGGCCCACACGCTGCCCAGTGAAGTGGCATCTGGGCAGGATTACAGTGAGAGGACAGGCCCCAGAGTGACCCACAAAAACAGGACACAGTGAAGAATCCTGAGCACACAGGAACCTCAACATCCAAACCCAAGGAAGGATGTAAGGTACTTTGTGTAAGTCCCTCCTAAGTTAGCACTAATGTGAAGAACACCCCACTGTCACAACAGAGAGCCATCCCAGCCACACAGCAACACCACCCAGACCACAGGGCAACAGGATTTCCAGCTGATCATGCAGAAAAGTACTCCAGAATAAATTCTTCTCACTATGTCAGTGATTACTCTATTAACCCACCGTGTCAGCCTCCTGTGAGCTGTACAGTTTGGCTTCCAAACATGACCCGTAACAGATCCTGCACTGATACAGCACTGGAGATCAACAGATAAAGAAACAGCTTCATCATTTCAAGGTTTATAGGAAATGGACACTTCACAGCGGCTGCAAACAACTTGAAATCAACAATGAAACAATTTGAAATTAACACTTTCAAAACTGCAACTGCATTTCCTAATGAGAGAAAGTTTCCTCTTCGAAGGTGAGTGTCCACCATTCTGTTCTAGTACTTTCCCAGGGTAGACAGGAACACAGGGCCGTTTACAAACACTAAAACTCAACACACCTTCAGTAAATATCTTCCTGTTGTCCATGGGAGAGTCACAATTCAAAGTAACAGAGGAAAAGGTAAATGGAAAAATATAAGCAGTACAGAATAAGGCAGAACAGCCTTGTAGAGCTTTCTTAAGTGAATGCTGTTTGTTTCAGTTCCCATTCCAAGATTCTCAGCTCAACTGAGCATAACTCAAAAAATCAGTTCCATTCCAAGGGTGAGTGCTCAGTGAGAGGAAGGTTTCGCAGAGATTATGGATCCACCAACAACTGCACTTACCTAAAACCAGTTTTAGCATGAGTATTTTTCAACTTTGCTCTCAGAAAACAAGACAAAGTTTTCAAACCTTGTTCCCATGCTGCATTAGACTAAATAAAAACTGACCTCAGATTATCCAACAATTCCAACCTCACGTGATCACGGCTTTTCTTATTCCCAGTCAGGGATTTCTGTAGGTTTGGCTGAGACTGGCTGTGGCCACAGCAGGGAGAAACACAACAGCTACTGATAAAAGTCCAGCATACACATATTTTAAACAGACGTTCCACAAAACCTTTTTCCACCCTTTTCTGTTGACAATCCCCACCCGGGGTTAGCACAGACAGAGGTAAGGTGTTTCATGGATGGCAAGTGTGTGTTGTGAGGCAGGAGCTGGCAGCACTGCTGTGAGTCAGCCGCGTGCGCTCACAACAGTGTCACTGCCTCGTCACCCTGAGCTGGGCTTTCTATCAACAGGCTCAAAAGCAGAAGTTCCAAGACATCTTTCTGTCTAAATACCAACCCAGTTCCTGTTCACACAGACCTAAACCAGAGACATGCAAACCTCTGCTCACATCCTACCAGCCCTTCCTTAACCCAGAGATGTTTACTGCCATTTCCTGTGCTGTTTCATCCCAAAGTATCCAACCTGCACTGGTGCTGGTCTCCTCAAGCACCCAACCAGCTGTTCTCAGTAGCTGTTCACTGCTGCAGGTATTTGACAGACACACAGACAGAGCTGCCTGGCTGGACAGGCTGGGTGTCTGAAGTGATGCAATCATTCCTGACCTCTCAAAACCTTAAGCCTGCAGTTCACACACACCCTGCACCTCACTCCTCCCCAGAGCTGAGCATAGCCACTGCTTCTAGTCACATTAGCCATGACCCAGAGGGACACCTCTGTCACCTGGAACATCATCCCAGTGGGTCAGAACTGTATGAACTGCAGGTAGAAATAAAACAATTGTTCCTACTGATCCCTGCATTCAGTCTCTGTGCAATCTGCTTTGTCCCATTCTTCTCTGAACGTCCTTAACAAATCCCCCAGGCAAAGCTCTGTTTGCGCAAGTTAAGGACAACGCCAAATTTTCACCTGCACATGAGTCTTGAACAGGAAACCTGCAGCCTGTGGATTTTTCCTGACTCCACCTGGACTGAACTGTTCCTCCTGGCAGACACCAGCGGCGAATCAGAGGCCTCTTGACAAACTTTAAAGTGTGAGGTGAGGCTGCTTCCCTGTGCACCTTTGTAAAGGTGTTTTGTATTTGGTTTCTGAATGCCAGAAAAAACAGTCACGTCTGTAACTGGGCTTGATAAGGGCATTTGGAAGAAATTTCCCACGGTGCTGTGG
Organism: Tichodroma muraria; assembly: GCA_013390105.1. Lineage (NCBI taxonomy): Eukaryota > Metazoa > Chordata > Aves > Passeriformes > Sittidae > Tichodroma > Tichodroma muraria. The sequence goes on along the minus strand of WAAG01002770.1, from coordinate 176,020 downwards.
AAAGAAACAACTTGGACAGCAGAGAAAAGGGGTTTGTCTGAAAAAGGAGCTCAGAGACTCTTTTATTTAGAGAGCTGTGAGATTCAAATGGAAAACATGGAGCAAAAACTCAGGATCTTCAGGAAAAGTCCTGGGCTAATACTGTTATGAAGCCAGAAGTCAGATTTCTGGCAATACCAAACGCTGTGATGCCATGACAGGCAGACACATATCACTGCCAGGGCAAGAACCACAACGTGTCTCGCACAAACCCCCTCAAACTCAGGCAAAGTCTTGAAAGTGGAAAATGCAAAATATGCTTGTATTAAATGAAACATAGAGTCTCTGACCACCATCCTCCACTCTTACCCTGTTACCTTCATAAAGCACACGGTCGGGTTTTGAAACAAAATCTTTTCAAGCAGTTCATAAAAGTAATTAATTCTATATATATGTATATATATAACTACCAAAGCATTCACTGTGCACCTCTGCAAAAGGTCACTGAAAGACTTCCAACAGTTATCAAAGCATGCTACAGTTTTTTCTTCAACTATAACTACTGGCTACTTCATATCGTCCTTTGGGCTAGTTAGTACCTGTAGAACGATGTCATCATTAAGGTTTTTAACAACAAATTGCACTGAAACGACCGAGTACATCGACAGCGAAATGAAAGCACAGCGAGACCACAACAAAGTGCAGCACAGCGCAACAGCACCGCAAAAAAATAACATCAGAGCAACAACAAACCCTTCGCTGATGCGCAGCTCTTCCCGCGCGCAGTAAAACCCTTCTCCTCGAGCTGCGGAGGCCGCGGCACGGTGACACCGATGGCTCCGCTTGGGCGAAACCCCGAATTTCTGGCCCGAAGCAGCTCGGGGCTCGGCCCCGGTGAGAGCCGCGGCGCCGGCCGGGGGCGGCGGCGCGGGGGTCCCGGTCACGGCTCTGAGCCCGGCCGGACAGGGGACCTGTCCTGCCTAGGCCCTGTCCTGCCCGGGCTCTGCCCGGGGCCCGGCCCCGCCGCCCCGGTGCCGCCGCAGCTCCCGCAGCAACATGGCGG